>SJYU01008251.1:34667-75729 GCA_006410795.1 Tragelaphus strepsiceros
CCTAGTCAAGGCTATGGTCTTTCCTGTGGTCATGTATGGATGTGAGAGCTGGACTGTGAAGAAGGCTGAGCGCCAAAGAATTGATGCTTTTGAACTGTGGTGTTGGAGAAGACTCTTGAGAGTCCCTTGAACTGCAAGGAGATCCAACCGGTCCATTCTTGAGGAGATCAGCCCTGGGATTTCTTTGGAAGGAATGATGCTAAAGCTGAAACTCCAGTATTTTGGCCACCTCATGCGAAGAGTTGACTCATTGGAGAAGACTCTGATGCTGGGAGGGATTGAGGGCAGGAGGAGAAGGGGACGACAGAGGATGAGATGGCTGGATGGCATCACTGACTTGATGAATGTGAGTCTGAGTGACCTCCGGGAGCTGGTGATGGATAGGGAGGCCTGGCGTGCTGCGGTTCATGGGGTGGCAAAGAATCGGACACCACTGAGCGACTGATCTGATCTGATCTGATCAGAAGCAGAAGATATTAAGAAGAGGTGGCAAGAATACACAGAAGAACTGTACAAAAAAGTTCTTCATGACCCAGATAATCACGATGGTGTGATCACTCATCTAGAGCCAGACATCCTGGAATGTGAAGTCAAGTGGCCCTTAGAAAGCATCACTACGAACAAAGCTAGTGGAGGTGATGGAATTCCAGTTGACTCTTTCAAATCCTGAAAGATGATGCTGTGAAAGTGCTGCACTCAATATGCCAGCAAATTTGGAGAACTCAGCAGTGGGCACAGGACTGGAAAAGCTCAGTTTTCATTCCCATCCCAAAGAAAAGCAATGCCAAAGAATGCTCAAACTACTGCACAATTGCACTCATCTCACACGCTAGTAAATTAATGCTCAAAATTCTCCAAGCCAGGCTTCAGCAATACATGAATCGTGAACTTCCAGATGTCAACCTGGTTTTAGAAAAGGCAGAGGAATCAGAGATCAAATTGCCAACATCTGCTGGATCATGGAAAAAGCAAGAGAGTTCCAGAAAAACATTTATTTCTGCTTTATTGACTATGCCAAAACCTTTGACTATGTGGATCACAATAAACTGTGGAAAATTCTGAGAGATGGGAATACTAGACCACCTGACCTGCCTCTTGAGAAACCTGTATTCAGGTCAGGAAGCAACAGTTAGAACTGGACATGGAACAGCAGACTGGCTCCAAATAGGAAAAGGAGTATGTCAAGGCTGTATATTGTCATCCTGTTTGTTTAAATTATACGCAGAGTACATCATGAGAAACTCTGGGATGGAAGAAGTACAAGCTGGAATCAAAATTGCTAGGAGAAATATCAATAACCTCAGATATGCAGATGAAATCACCCTTATGGCAGAAAGTGAAGAGGAACTAAAAAGCCTGTTGATGAAAGTGAAAGAGGAGAGTGAAAAAGTTGGCTAAAAGCTCAACATTCATAAAACTAAGATCATGGCATCTAGTCTCATCACTTCATGGGAAATAGATGGGGAAACAGTGGAAACAGTGTCAGACTTTATTTTTTGGGCTCCAAAATCACTGGAGATAGTGATTGCAGCCATGGAATTAAAAGACGCTTACTCCTTGGAAGGAAAGTTATGACCAACCTAGATAGCATATTCAAAAGCAGAGACATTACTTTGCCAACAAGCTCTGTCTAATCAATACTATGGTTTTTCCAGTGGTCATATACAGATATGAGAGTTGTACTGTGAAGAAAGCTGAGTGCTGAAGAATTGCTGCTTTTGAACTGTGGTGTTGGAGAAGACTCTTGAGAGTCCCTTGGACTGCAATGAGATCCAACCAGTCCATCCTAAAAGAGATTAGCCCTGGGTGTTCATTGGAAAGAGTGATGCTAAAGCTGAAACTCCAATACTTTGGCCACCTCGTGTGAAGAGTTAACTCATTGGAAAAGACCCTGAACCTGGGAGGGATTACGGGCAGGAGGAGAAGGGGACAACAGAGGATGAGATGGTTGGATGGCATCACTGACTCGATGGATGTGAGTCTGAGTGACCTTCGGGAGTTGGTGATGGACAGGGAGGCCTGGAGTGCTGCGATTCATGGGGTTAGAAAGAGTTGGACACGACTGAGCAACTGAACTGAACTGAACTGAATCCTTTCTTTGAGTAAGGCAAGGCTGTGATCCATATGATCAGTTTGGTTAGTTTTCTGTGATTTTGACTTTCATTCTTTCCTCAGATGGATAAGCTTGTGGCAGCTTTCTGATAGGAGGGACTGGCTGTGGGGGAATCTGGGTCTTTTTCTGATAGGTGAGACCATGTTCAGTAAATCTTTAATCCAATTTTCTACGGATAAGTGGGGCTCTGTTCCCTCTATTGTTTGGCCTGAGGCCAAACTATGGTAGGGGTAATGAAGGTAACCTCCTTCAGAAGGGTACTGTTGTATTTAGTGACCCTGACCCTGTGGCAGGCCTCTGTCAACCCACACCTCTGCCCAAGACTCCTGAACATTCACAGGCAAGTCTGGCTCAGTGTCTTGTCTAACTCAATGAACCTCAAGTTCAGTTCAGTTCAGTAGCTCAGTTGTGTCGGACTCTTTGTAACCCCATGAACCGCAGCACGCCAAGCCTCCCTGTCCATCACCAACTCCCAGAGTCCACCCAAACCCATGTCCATTGAGTCAGTGATGCCGTCCAACCATCTCATCCTCTCCTGTCCCTTTCTCCTCCTGCCCTCAATATTTCCCAATTAGTCCTTATCTAAATCAGTGAAACTATGGGAAAGATTGAAGGCAGGAGGAGAAGGAGATGGCAAAGGATGAGATGGTTGGATGGCATCACTGAGTTGATGGACATGAGTTTGAGCAGGCTCTGGAAGCTGGTGATTGACCGGGAAGCCTGGCATGCTGCAATCCATGGGGTCTCAAAGAACTAGACACAACTGAGCTACTGAACTGAACTCAACCATTTCCTTACTGTAAGTCAATTCCTCCTTCTTTCTTTCCCTCCCTAGCCAGTATACATTCTAATGTAATTAACTCTTTACAAATATCCTGTTTCTTTTCCCTCTTCCTCTTTTATAAATTAAAGGAGCTAACTTTCCTCATCCAAGACTTCTCACCATGTCAAATGTCATGATTCTCTTGATTATCCTCAGATAGTACATTTTTAAAGCTTTTTTCCAACTATATGATCGTGGATGCATTTTTCAATAGATATGAGCTTTGCATTCCCAAACTAGTAATCTTTTTATTCTTTGGTATTGCTATGAAAATTAAAGAAACTAAATGAAAAAGAAATGGTTTGGAAATAGATATGTTATTTCCCATTTTGAGTATAAAAAAATGTTTATCGAATACTTCAGATTCCTATGTTTGTGTGACCATGTTTCTGGACTTTGTTTTGCTTTCCTTTTGATTTGGCTTTTCACTCTTTGCTTTTTCCTTGAAATTCTAAATCTTGAGTCATATTGCAGGCTTTGATGGTTAGTGATGCATGTCAACTTGACTAGGCTACAGTGCCAAGTTGTTTGGCCAAGCCTCAGTCTAAATGTTGCTATGATTTTCTTTGAAGGTGCCTAACATCTAAATCAATAGACTGTGATTAAAGAGGATTTGCCTACAAAAAATGGGTGGGCTTCTTCCAAATAGCTGAAGATCTTAAAAACAAAGACTGAATCTTCTTAAAGAAGAATTTCTGGCTCAGTGAGGCTGAAACATAGAGAACATACTTGAGTTTTCAAACTGCTGGTCTGCCCTGTGGATTTGAGATTTGTCTGCCCCACAATTACACAAGTCAGTGTTGTTTCTGTGTTTTAACTGAAGGATAATTGCTTTACAATATTGTGTTGATTGTTGATTTCTGCCATACAACATCATGAATCAGTCATAACTATATATATCTCCCCTCCCTTGTGACCCTCCCTCCATCTCCCCCTCATCCTTCCCCCCCTCCCCCAGGCCATCACAGAGTTCCAGATTGGACTCCCTGTGTTATGTAGCAGCCAAGTGGTACTAGTGGTAAAGAATCTGCCTGCCAATGCAGGAGACACAAGAGATGCAGCTTCAATCCCTGGGTCGGGAAGATACCTTGGAATAAGAAATGATAACCCACTTCAGTATTCTTGCCTGGATAATTTCATGGACAGAGGAGCCTGGCAGGCTACAGTCCATGGGGCTGCAAAGAGTCGGACACAATTGAGTGAGTGAGCACTCCCACTAGGTATCACTTTACAGATGGTCGTGTATGTATGTCAATGCTACTTACTCAACTCGACCCGCTCTCTCATTCTGCCCCTGTGTCCACAAGTCTGTTCTCCATGTCTCTGCTCCTTCCTTGCAAATATGTTCAGGACCATTTTTCTAGATTCCATATATATGCTTTAATGTAAGGAGTCAGTGTCTTAAAATCAATTTCTTTCTTCTTTTTCTCTCTTTCTATCTTTATCTATATTTATCTCTATGTATTTTATGTTCACTGGAGAGACTAGACTAATTTTCAAAGGCAAAAGGTATAACAGGATCTGAGCTTGATTTCCTTCAGGACTAGAAGGCCATGAGAGTTTGTCTTATCTGATTACTAGTCCTAGTATAAAAAGCATAGCATATTCTGAAGTTGTTCTAATGTTGGAACAAAGGTTTCTGATATTCTCATATTGGCAGTGAGACAGCATATGGTAAATGAACTGAGATATCCAAATGTTAGAAACATAGCAGTAAGGAAAAGGTAGCATGGACTAACAAAGAAGTGAGTACTAAGACGCATAATTCAGATAAAAAAGAAAAGATATTGATGATTACAAAGTGTTATAGTAGAGATGTCTAGAATGATTGGCAAAAATATCCCTGTACATGTGAGACTTGATAGGACCATATCTGTATATTTCATCAGATTTTCAATCAGCTTTTGTTTAAGACAGCACCAAAATTTCCAAAAGTCCAATTAGTTTCAAAATTAATGACATTGCCATAAATTATATGTTGCAATTCATTGTAATAGCTATTTATTGGTTTCCTACAATAGTTTATTAAAAATTGCATTATACCCCTTGATCTGTTAATATTAGGGTCAAGTTTATATGTATATTTTATCCAAGAAAAATTCCAATTTTGTTGCAGACAAGAAAATAGAAAAATAATTAAAGTCTCAGAAGGTTTCAAATAACTTTTAGACAGATAATATTATACTATTTTAAGTAATAAGGCAAATGATTTGGGGTTCTGAATTTGGGTATCTGCAAAGACAATTAATAGCATATGCAAAAAAAAAAAATGAAGACAGTTTTCTCACAGGAAAAGCTGCTCAGTATTTAAAATGAAGAAACCTCACAATTGTCCTTGAATTAAGATATTTTTCTACTGAGCCATGAATACAGTCAAGCTTAGAAATAAGAAACGTTGTTTGTAGGAAAAAGCAAAACAAAGTGTTAAAATATTAAATATGCATAAATATTGCAGAATCTCACTTCTAAATGTATTTACATATTATTGTATTATAGCTGAACATTTATACTGAAATCTTTTCTCTCAAACTTCATTAACAAAAATTGCTGCTCTGCTTTGAGGATACAATGTGATTATAGATGTGAAGTCATTATGTAAGTTATAAAGTTTGGATGATAGCAGTGAAATAAAAGAGGGAAAAGAAAATATTGAAAGGTAAATGTATCCCAATAAACATTTTAAAGAATACATTAACAGTAAATTTACAGGATAAACATGCCAAAATGAACTTGAATACATCAAGTGTGGGAGAGAGTATATAGGGAACGTGTTACTCGTATTCACTGCTGATGAGTCTGAATCCATACAAATAACAGCAAGACTTTTATTTTAACCCAGTAATGCTATCTCTTAGTGTCTACTTAGGGATATAGTCACATCTCTGCATGAGTCATATGCAAAGGTATTCATTTAGGTTTGATGGTAAGTATGCAAAAACTGGAAACAATAGCTAAATAAACTATTTCTATCAAGAGTATATATTTTTGGAATAAATAGCACTTTAAACAATGAGGTAAGTCTATATACACAGACATGCATAAATCTCTGAAAATAATTTCTACAAAAAACTAAAAGTGATAAAGGTGCCCAATTAAAAATACACACAAAATACATACCTATGTATATATATACATACATCAGTTCAGTTCATATACTGATGTATGTATAAGTCATGTCTGACTTTTTGTGACCCCACGAATCACAGCACCAGGGCTCCCTGTCCATCACCAACTCCCACAGTTTACCCAAACTCATGTGCATCGAGTTGGTGATGCCATCCAGTCATCGCATCCTCTGTCGTCCCCTTCTCCTCCTGCCTCCAATCCCTCCCAGAATCAGGGTCTTTTCCAATGAGTCAACTCTTCACATAAAGTGGCCAAAGTATTGGAGTTTCAGCTTCAGCATCAGTCCTTCCAGTGAACATCCAGGACTGATTTCCTTTAGAATGGACTGGTTGGATCTCCTTGCAGTCCAAGGGACTCTCAAGAGTCTTCTCCAACACCACAGTTCAAAAGAAGCAATTCTTTGGCACTCAGCTTTCTTCACAGTCCAACCCTCACATCTGTACATGATCACTGGAAAAACCATAGCCTTGACTAGACGGACCGTGGTTGGCAAAGTAATGTCTCTGCTTTTGAATGTGCTATCTAGGTTGGTCATAACTTTCCTTCCAAGGAGTAAGCATCTTTTAATTTCATGGCTGCAATCACCATCTGCAGTGATTTGGGAGCCCCCCCAAAAATAAAGTCTGACACTGTTTCCACTGTTTCCCCATCTATTTCCCATGAAGTTATTTGTTCATGGGACCAGATGCCATGATCTTAGTTTTCTGAATGTTGAGCTTTTAGCCAACTTTTACATTCTCCTCATTCACTTTCATCAAGAGGCTTTTTAGATCCTCTTCACTTTCTACCATAAAGGTGGTGTCATCTGCATATCTGATGTTATTGATATTTCTCCTAGCAATCTTGATTCCAGCTTGTGCTTCCTCCAGACCAGCATTTCTCATGATGTACTCTGTTAAATGAGCAGGGTGACAATATACAGCCCTGACGTACTCCTTTTCCTATTTGGAACCAGTCTGTTGTTCCATGACCAGTTCTAGCTGTTGCTTCCTGACCTGCATACAGGTTTCTCAAGAGGCAGGTCAGGTGGTCTGGTATTCCCATCTCTTTCAGAATTTTCCACACAGCCTTGTGATCCACACAGTCAAAGGGTTTGGCATAGTCAATAAAGGAGAGACAGTTATTTTTCTGGAACTCTCTTCCTTTTTCGATGATCCAGCATATGTTGGCAATTTGATCTCTGGTTCCTCTGCCTTTTCTAAAACCAGGTTGACATCTGGAAGTTCACGATTCATGTATTGCTGAAGCAATACATCTTTCAGGATTTGAAAGAGCTCAACTGGAATTCCATCACCTCCACTAGCTTTGTTCGTACTGATGCTTTCTAAGGGCCACTTGACTTCACATTCCAGGATGTCTGGCTCTAGGTCAGTGATCATACCATCATGATTATCTGGGTTGTGAAGAACTTTTGTGTACAGTTCTTCTATGTATTCTTGCCACCTCTTCTTAATATCTTCTGCTTCTGTTAGGTCCATACCATTTCTGTCCTTTATCGAGCCCATCTTTGCATGAAATGTTCCTTTGGTATCTCTAATTTTCTTGAAGAGCTCTCCAGTCTTTCCCATTGTGTTGCTTTCCTCTATTTCTTTGCATTGATCACTGGGGAAGGCTTTCTTATCTCTCCTTGTTATTCTTTGGAACTCGGCATTCAGATGCTTATATCTTTCCTTTTGTCTTTTGCTTTTCACTTCTCTTCTTTTCACAGCTATTTGTAAGGCCTCCCCAGACAGCCATTTTGCTTTTTTGCATTTCTTTTCCATGGGAACATTCTTGATCCTTGTCTCCTGCACAATGTCACGAACCTCCATCCATAGTTCATCAGGCACTCTATCTATCAGATCTAGTCCCTTAAATCTATTTCTCACTTCCACTGTATTATCATAAGGGATTTGATTTATGTCATACGTGAATGGTCTAGTGGTTTTCCCTACTTTCTTCAATTTAAATCTGAATTTGGCAATAAGGAGTTCATGATCTGAGCCACAGCCAGCTCCTGGTCTTGTTTTGGCATACATATGTATATATATAAACTATAATAGCAATACTGTCTCAGTCAGTTCTGGGTTCTATAACAAATTATCATAACCCAGATAGCTTAAATAACAAATACTTGTTTCTCACAATTCTGGAGGCTAGAAGTTCAAGATTAAGATTTGTATATGATTTTTCCTGGTTCATAGGCTTCTTATCATGTCCTCGCATAGCAAAAGTAACAAGAGAGTTCTCTGGAGTCTCTTTTAGACAGGCCACGAGGACCCTATAATCATGACCTAATAACCTCCTGATGCCATCACATTGGAGAGTTAAGATTTCAGCATATGAATTTTGTGGGGAAGGGATACACAAGCATTTAGTCCACATTAAACACCTGTATTTCTGGCACACACTTGCACACCCGTGTGTGTGTGTGTGTGTGTGTGTGTGTGTTTGCAATAATGAAGTACAGTGATTGCTAATAATGGTTATCTCTGAGATTAGGGATTGTATTAATATTTTGACCATACATCAAGTCTGAGAAGCAAGACAGGGTCAAGGTGATTATGGCAGGTTGGGTTCTTTGGAAGTAAACATTGAAAAAGAGTTTGGACTCCAAAGTCTAAAGAAATCCTCAACCAACTCATCAAGGTGTTCTACAGTGTGGTTGACACCTCTGAATCATCCTGTCTTGCACTGTATTACTGGGGCCATTCTCAGTCACTGGACATGGGTGAACTTAAAAAAGTGTGTGACCTCAACTGAGCCGGTTCTTAATAGAGAATTTAGCCTTAATGTTTGTAGTTTTTAAAGGCGAATGCTTTCATATGGTGTAAGCAGTAAACAAATACAATAGCATTTTCAAAATCAACATATGGAGAAAGATATGCATGTGTATGGCCTAATAAAAATTACAAACCATTGTGATAGCAATAGCTATATCTGTAGACTGGAAAATTACATGTGATTTTAATTTTTTCATTGTGCATTTTAGTGCTTATAAAACAGCATTTAACCAATGCAATAATATTATCAGAAAAACAATGATTTCTGGATATTTTACCTGCTTCTGTGAAAAACATCTAGACAAAGTGAGCAGCAATCTAAGAAGAAGTAAAAGTGGTACAGTGTGGAGGTCTGGATGAGCAGGAAACTTCTGACCACGTTCAATCTGGAGAGGCCTCCACAAGCAGGTGGCCAATACAAAGTAGGTGTGACAGCCACCAAGCCTCAGGATGGTACTTAGGGATAGAATTCAATGCTAAAAGGGAAGGGAAGGGTCTAATTTGAGCCAGGGATGTCTCCATTTTATTATCATTGTGATAAAGTGAAGTAGACAGAGTTTAGTCCTAGGAGCAAGGAAGAAGTACCACCTCACTGCTCACCTAAACACATGGACACTCAATAGGGCTTTTTTGCCTGCTGTCCTTCACTCTGCACCACCCAAGGGATAACTGTGTACAGCTAAAAACCTGATAGACTGTAGCATAAGAAAATAAAGGAAAACATTTCTACATGGAAGAAAAGCAATATTTTAATATTGGCGGAGCACATTTGTATTGGCCTTATCTGTAAATGGCTCAGTCCGCTCTTCCCTTTTAACCTAAAAGTTCAAAATTCTGGTAGCTGAAATCTGCGCACAATGCTACTGAGCCAAGCAAAGATTTGTTGTTGTTGTTCAGTCTCTCAGTCACGTCCGACTCTTTGTGACCCCATGGACTGCAGCACGCCAGACTTCCCCATCCTTCACCATCTCCTGGAGTTTGCACAAACTCATGTCCATTAATTCAATGATGCCATCCAGTCATCTCATCTTTTGTCATCTCCTCTTCTCGTGCTCTCAATCTTTCTCAGCATCAGGGGCTTTTTCAATTAGTCAGTTCTTTGCATCATGTGGCCATAGTATTGGAGTTTCAGTATCAGCATTAGTCCTTCCAATGTGTATTCAGGGTTGATTTCCTTTAAGATTGACTGGTTTGCTCTCCTTGCTGTCCAAGGGACTCTCAAGAGTCTTCTCCAACACCACAGTTTGAAAACATCAATTCTTTGGTTTCTCAGCCTTGTTTATGGTCCAGCTCTCATATTCATACATCACTACTGGAAAAACCACAGCTTTGACTATAGGGACTTTTGTTGGCAAAGTGGTATCTCTGCTTTTTAATACACTGTCTAGGTTTGTCATAGCTTTTCTTCAAAGGAGCAAGTGTCTTTTAATATCATAGATGCAGTCACCAGCCACAGTGGTTTTGGAGTTTGAGAAAAGAAAATTTGTCACTGTTTTCCATTTCTTTTTCCCCATCTTTTTTACTACAAAGTTATGAGACCAGATGGCCTGAACTAAGGTTTTTGAATGTTTAGCTTTAAAACTACCTGTATTCAATTCATAAATTGAAATATAGTATTTTAAAATGTGTTTTTTAAAAATTGATTAACAGATTCCATGAAATCCCAATCAAAACTAAGTCACCCCTTTTGAAAAAATAGACAAGCTAAGTCTCAAAATTGCATGGGGATGCAAAAGGCCGAGCATAGCCAAACAATCTCAAGAAAGAAGAAAAATGTTGGTGGACTTTTATTTCCTGATTTTAATACTTACTATGAAATCCTAGTAACTCAAAACAATGTGGTATTGCCTTCATGATAGATAATAGATCAACAGAACAGCATAGGGAATTTTGATTGATCCACACACACATAGTCCACTGATTCTGACAAGCTACCCAATGGGAAAGAGGAAACTTATGGTTAAGCAAATGCTTCTGGAACAAAAGCATATCTGCATTAAAAAATCAGATCAGATCAGATCAGTCGCTCAGTCATGTCCGACTCTTTGCGACCCCATGAACTGCAGCATGCCAGGCCTCCCTATCCATCACCAGTTCTCAGAGGTCACTCAGACTCACATCCATCGAGTCAGTGATGCCATCCAGCCATCTCATCCTCTGTCGTCCCCTTCTCCTCTTGCCCCCAATCCCTCCCAGCATCAGAGTCTTCTCCAATGAGTCAACTCTTCGCATGAGGTGGCCAAAATACTGGAGTTTCAGCTTTAGCATCATTCCTTCCAAAGAAATTCCAGGATTGATCTCCTTCAGAATGGACTGGTTGGATCTCCTTGCAGTTCATAGAAAACCTCAAATTCTATGTAACATAATTCAGAATATAATAATTGAAAATGGATTATTACCTGACCTAAAATCATAGTCAAAAATCTTCTATAATAAAAAAATAGGAAAATATATTTGTTATATTGCAGTAGGCAAGGAGTTGGGGACAGATCAAAAAAAAAAAAAAAAGAACTAAATGTAAAAGGAAAAAAAAAAGTGTTAAACTTAATGAAAATTAAATTTCTTTCCTTTTTTATTTCCTTCTATTTTTTATTTTATTTTTTAACTTTACAATATTGTATTGGTTTTGCAATATATCAACATGAAACCACCACAGGTATACATGTGTTCTCCATCCTGAACCCCCCTCCCACCTCCCTCCCCATACCATCCCTCTGGGTCATCTCAGTGCACCAGCCTCAAGCATCCAGTATCGTGCATCGAACCTGGACTGGTGACTCATTTCATATATGATATTATACATGTTTCAATGCCATTCTCCCAAATCATCCCACCCTCTCTCTCTCCCACAGAGTCCAAAAGATTGTTCTATACATCAATGTCTCTTTTGCTGTCTCATATACAGGGTTATTGTTACCATCTTTCTTAATTCCATATATATGCGTTAGTATACTGTATTGGTGTTTTTCTTTCTGGCTTACTTCACTCTGTATAATAGGCTCCAGTTTCATCCACCTCATTAGAACTGATTCAAATATATTCTTTTTAATGGCTGATTAATACTCCATTATGTATATGTACCACTGCTTTCTTATCCATTCATCTGCTGATGGACATCTAGGTTGCTTCCATGTCCTGGCTATTATAAAGTGTGCTGCAATAAACATTGGGGTACACGTGTCTCTTTCAATTCTGGTTTCCTTGGTGTGTATGCCCAGCAGTGGGATTGCTGGGTCATATGATCTGCCTCTTGAGAAATTTGTATGCAGGTCAGGAAGCAACAGTTAGAACTAGACATGGAACAACAGACTGGTTCCAAATAGGAAAAGGAGTACGTCAAGGCTGTATATTGTCACCCTGTTTATTTAACTTATATGCAGAGTACATCATGAGAAACGCTGGAATGGAAGAAACATAAGCTGGAATCAAGATTGCCGGGAGAAGTATCAATAACCTCGGATATGCAGATGACACCACCCTTATGGCAGAAAGTGAAGAGGAACTCAAAAGCCTCTTGATGAAAGTGAAAGTGGAGAGTGAAAAAGTTGGCTTAAAGGTCAACATTCAGAAAATGAAGATCATGGCATCTGGTCCCATCACTACATGGGAAATAGATGGAGAAACAGTGGAAACAGTGTCAGACTTTATTTTTCTGGGCTCCAAAATCACTGCAGATGGTGACTGCAGCCATGAAATTAAAAGACGCTTACTCCTTGGAAGGAAAGTTATGACCAACCTAGATAGCATATTCAAAAGCAGAGACATCACTTTGCCAACAAAGGTTCATCTAGTCAAGGCTACGGCTTTTCCTGTGGTCATGTATGGATGTGAGAGTTGGACTGTGAGTTGGCTGAGTGCCGAAGAATTGATGCTTTTGAACTGCGGTGTTGGAGAAGACTCTTGAGAGTCCCTTGGACTGCAAGGAGATCCAACCGGTCCATTCTGAAGGAGATCAGCCCTGGGATTTCTTTGGAAGGAATGATGCTAAAGCTGAAACTCCAGTATTTTGGCCACCTCATGTGAAGAGTTGACTCATTGAAGAAGACTGATGCTGGGAGGGATTGGGGGCAAGAGAAGAAGGGACGACAGAGCATGAGGTGGCTGGATAGCATCACTGACTCGATGGGTGTGAGTCTCAGTGACCTCCGGGAGTTGGTGATGGACAGGGAGGCCTGGTGTACTGCGATTCTTGGGGTCGCAAAGAGTCAGACACGACTTAGCGACTGATCTGATCTGATCTGATAGCAGTTCTATTTCCAGTTTTTTAAGGAATCTCCACACTATTCTCCATTGTGGCTGTAGTAGTTTGCATTCCCACCAACAGTGTAAGAGGGTTCCCTTTTTTTCCACACCCTTTCCAGCATTTATTGCTTGTAGACTTGGATCACAGCCATTCTGACTGGCATGAAATGGTACCTCATTGTGGTTTTGATTTGCATTTCTCTGATAATGAGTGATGTTGGGTATCTTTTCATGTGTTTGTTAGCCATCTGTATGTCTTCTTTGGAGAAATGTCTATTTAGTTCTTTGGCCCACTTTTTGATTGGGTTGTTTATTTTTCTGGAATTGAGCTGCAGGAATTGCTTGTATATTTTTGAGATTAGTTGTTTGTCAGTTGCTTCATTTGCTATTATTTTCTCCCATTCTGAAGACTGTCTCTTCACCTTGATTATAGTTTCCTTTGTTGTGCAGAAAGGAAGCAAGAATATACAATGGATTAAAGACAATCTCTTTAACAAAGTGGTGCTGGGAAAACTGGTCAACCACTTGTAAAAGAATGAAACTAGAGTACTTTTTAACACCATACACAAAAATAAACTCAAAATGGATTAAAGATCTAAATGTAAGACCAGAAACTATAAAACTCTTAGAGGAGAACATAGGCAAAGCACTCGCTGACATACATCACAGCAGGATCCTCTATGACCCACCTCCCAGAATATTGGAAATAAAAGCAAAAATAAACAAATGGGACCTAATTAAACTTAAAAGCTTCTTTTCTTTTTTTCAAGTTTTATAAATGATAGACAAATGAGATTTGTAAAATATTCTCATTATGTATCTCCCTGTAAGTTACCAATAAAAATATAAATAATTATAATAAAGAGTCTGATTATTAGTATACAGGGCAGTCTTTTGGACTCTGGGACAGGGAGAGGGTGGGATGATTTGGGAGAATGGCATTGAAATAAGTATAATATCATATATGAAATGAGTTGCCAGTCCAGGTTCGATGCCTGATACGGGATGCCTGGGGCTGGTGCGCTGGGATGACCTAGAGGGATGGTATGGGGAAAGAGAAGGGAGGAAGGTTCAAGATGGAGAACACATGTATACCTGTGGCAGATTCATTTTGATAGATGGCAAAACCAATACAATATTTTAAAGTTAAATAAAGTAAAAATAAAATTAAAAAAAAAGAGTCTGCCTCTGCTGACGCCGCGGGGCCACCGGGCCCTGCCGGGCCGCTTCCCGCCGCATCCGGGCGGGTCCATCCGTGCACCAAGGTCCCCGTGGAGCCGGGCGAAGGGCTCTCCGAGCCAGAGCCATATTATATCTGAAATGTATTAATCGTTCAAACTAAACACTGTCATGTTACAATTTGTTCATATTAGATGTTTGTAATGTTTCTGATAATCAATAAAAGAGATTATTGATTTAAAAAAAATAAATAAAAAAAAGAGTCTGACTCCATTTTTGATGTTTGACTGCTGAAAGTTTTAAGCCCTCCCGCACTCTCTCCCTTGGCTGCAGCCCCACTATAGGACATGCTGGTGAGAAAGCCCAGATACTTCTCCCTTGGAACATGCAGGTAGTTCATTGTGCAAGGGCATCATCAGTCCAGTCCCACCTTCTCACCACCGTAAACCCCAAGCCAGTCTCCTTAACTGGCCCTCTCAAGCCATTTTGGATTCTGCTCTGTCCTATTTAAAGAGCCTCTACTTTTCATAAATCTTATCAGACTCTCTGAATACATGTGTGGTATCACCAAATCAACTTTTCTGTCTAGTCCACCCTCAACTCTAAAGTATGACTACTATAAATTGATGGGGGAGGGGAGGCAAAGGATTTGAAACAGACACGTCTCAAAAGAGTAACAGATGTAAAGATTTTAAATATCTTGAGTCATTAAGGAAATGTCAATTTAAAGTCCTTATAAAAGAACTCAACATACTTACCTGAATGGCTGAGATTTAAAAAGATCAATAAAAGCAAATGATAACAAGGAGGTTAAAAAAAATAAGAAGAAAGAAAATTAGAATACTCACAAGTTGCTGGTGAGAGTTAAAATGTTATAACCACTTTGGGAATCCATTTGACAATTTCTTAGATCATTTTGCAAAGATCTATCCTATGAGCCCAAAATATCATTGCCAAGTATTTACACAAGAGAATATAACACCTAAGATCAGAAAGTATATTTACACAAATTTTTTTTATAGCTGCCTTATTTATAACACTCTCAGGATAAAAAAAAAGTTATAAACACGTTTGTATGTTCATACAATTAACCAATAGATAGGAACAACTCTTCATACATGCAAAAACATAGGATAATCTCAAATAAAAATATTACATGAGGAAACTAAGTTAGACAAAAATAAGATACATCCTGAAATTTATGGTAAGTCCCTGTAGAAGGGTCACAATGGAAATCTCTGTATTTCTTCAGCCTAACCATGGTCTATACTTTAGAGAAAGGCATATATTTTGATAAACAATCCCTAGAATGCTAGTGGGTCCTTGTAGAGATGGAAGACATGATTATAGCATACCAAGTGATGATGTCTATCATTTATAAAACTTCAGAACTGCCCATCAGTTTTGTCCTATCACACCCAACAAGTCAAAATGTTGTGTGGCTCAGCACCATCCTATACTATATAAGTATGTAAAAAAATAGTATAAGAACAGATCCCAAGTATTACTGGAGGACACCGCAAGCTTCATTAACATGGTATCCTGTTCACTTGGTACACCTACTAACCAAGATAATTAACCAGAACCTTCTTTCTATACACAGCTGCATAGGGTGCTGATAAAGGAGAAAAAGTGAAGACTCACTAGTACCCAGGTTAATTCATTACGTATGTGCCTAAAATGGACATAAGTCCATTATATCCATACCTAGACTTGAACTTTAAAAAGTGGAGAGAGGACAGAGCAAGTATCCTAAGCAACTAGAAGCTACAACTTCCAATGTATATTTTGGATTTGTTATGTCTAGGGTCCAAAAGGTAAGAATAGGGGCCATGATCTGTGAATAGACATGTGCAGAAAGTCTGGGCTGAGATGAGTATTATAACCAAGTACTTGATCACCTCTAGGAATGAGAGTGTGTACGACCCTACCAAATAGCCACTGAGATTAGCAAAGAGGAGAGCTTGGGGCAAGGGGAATGTATGGTAGTGGAAGAAAGTGATGAATACCAGTTGCAGCCCAAAATCAATTAAATAACATGCAAAGGTCATGTTAAACTGGGTCCCACTAATCTTCTGAGTTTGTCTCTTTTCAGAAAGCAAGACCAACAGAACATTGAAGGAGCTTTTCCCCAAATGTTTATGAAGCCATGGTGGATATACATAGCACAAGGAATGGCCTGCAACAGACTTGGTCCAGCCTGTACCTGTACAGCTTGTACTGTTTGGATCACTCTTCAAAATTACAGTCTGCTCAGGGTGGGATGGTCCAGGCAATTTGATCAAGACTCTGGAGCAATAATCTACCCTTGTCTGCCCAATCCAGGATTCTTCTAACTGGCAGTTTTGTCTGTGGTTCCCTGTTGATCTGGCAGAACATCAGATCTGCATCTCAACTTGATTAGATGTAGGTCTGAGAACAATTGCCTAATTTTCTTCCTATTTTAATAGATTTTGGGGGGCTCCAAAATCACTGCAGATGGTTCCTGCAGCCATGAAATTAAAAGACTCTTGAGACTCCCTTGGACTGCAAGGAGATCCAATCAGTCCATCCTAAAGGAAATCAGTCCTGAATATTAATTGGAAGGACCAAAGTTGAAGCTGAAACTCCAATACTTTGGCTACCTGATGCGAAGAGCTGACTCATTTGAAAAGACCCTGATGATAGAAGATTGAAGGCAGGAGGAGAAGGGGACGGCAGAGGATGAGATGGTTGGATGGCATCACTAACTCAATGGACATAAGTTTGAGTAAACGCCGGGGTTGGTGATGAACAGGGAGGCCTGACGTCCTGCAGTCCATGTGGCCACAACGAGTCAGGGATGACTGAGCGACTGAACTGAACTGAATCTCCAAAACCCTTTTTGTAATGCTAACTTATTCCCTCTGTCACAGAAATTTCAAGTGATACAGATATCTTTGTAGGTATAGATTTTTTATGATGCAAAGAATGATCTATCTATTTATCATCTATCTACTTATCATACTTAAGCATATATTTATGTGTCTATATGTCTATGTATATATTTTATTTACTGTCTTACTTTTGAGACTCAATCAGATATAAAAACTCTGCTCCTCAAAAGATTTAATGCAGGGGGATGAGGTGGGGGTGGACATGAATTGGGAGACTGAATGACGTATATATACATATGTATATACATGGATGCATATATACATATGTATGTGTATACATGTACATGTGCATATATATATACATATATGTGTATGTCTTTGCACACACACATATATGTATATATACTAAGATGTGTAAAATAAATAGATAGTGGGACACTGCTGTATATAGCACAGGGAGCTCAGCTCGGAGCCCTGTGGTAACTTCGATGGGTGGGACAGGAGGAGAGAGGGAGGCAGGTCCAAGTAGGAGTGGACATATGTGTACAAATAGCTGAATCAGGCTTTCCTGGTGGCTCAGACAGTAAAGAATCTGTCTGCAGTGCAGGAGACCAGGGTTCAGTCCCTGGGCTGGAAGGTCCCCTGGAGAACGAAATGGCAACCCACTCCAGTATTCTTGCCTGGGAAGTCCCATGGACAGAAGAGCTTGGTGGGCTACAGTCCGTATGATCGTAAAGAGTTGGACATGCCTGAGCGATGGCTAACACTGTCATAGCTGATTCACCTCGTTGTGCAGCAGAAACTAACATAATATTGTAAAGCAATATTCTCCAATTAAAAACAAAAAAGATTAAGAGATCATTAAAAAAAAAAGACTTAGTGGACAAATGAAAACACATGTAAAGTAAAAGACTGATAAAAAGTATTCACAATACATATATCTGAAAAGGAGCTCATACTCAGAACATAAAAAAGGTTTCTACAGAGCTATAGAAAAAATGCAAGCAAAACCTTTAAAAAAATGGGAAAATTAAACTTCCCAAAAGAAGATATATGAAAATTAACAAGCACATGAAAACAGGCTTAACATGAGCAGTCTTCAGGAAATTACAATTTAAAACTGCAGTAAGGAACCACTGGGTCTCCACTGGAATTAAAAAGCCAAAAAACAGTAACTGTACTGAGGATTCAGAGTAACTAGAAGGTACATTGCTGATAGAAGTTAAATTGTCACAGGCATTGTGAAAAATGGTTTGCCAGTTTCTTATAACACCTGGTCTCCAATCGCTCATTTTGACCCCAAACCATTTATGCCCTCACCCAAAATAGGACAAACAAATATCTGAGATAAGACTTCGACAAGCAAGCATCATGGCCCAAACTGAAAACAGCACAAATATATCAACAAGACAATACATAAATAATAAATGCATGTGTGCTCATTCATCTCCAACTCTTTGCGATCCCATGTGCTATGACCCAAGAGGCTCCTCTGTCAAAGGGATTTTTTAGGTAAGAATACTAGTGTGGGTTGCCATTTCCTCCTCCAGGAATCTTCCAGACCCAGGGATCAAACTTACTTCTACTTCTCCTACATGGGCAGGTGGATTCTTTACCACCGAGTCACCTGGGAAGCCCTAAAATATAGTATACTCATATAATGATGTATTATTCAGCAATTATAGAATAAATTGTTGATAAAAATAACACAACTAATGAACTGAAAAACACTGTATTTAATTTTAGAGCCCATTACAAAATAATATAAATATTATGGAATTTGAGAGCAAGCTAAACTTACCTGTGGAGATAGACATCAAGGAAATAACTGCTTTGGGGCAAAGGGTCACATGAAAATGAGTATGAGGGAAATTTGGGGGGTGATAAATATGACTTTACCTTAATTGAGACAGTTGTTACCTGGACATACATATTTGTCAGGATTCATCAAGCTGTATGAATACAATCTCTGCATTTCCTTATATGCAATTTATACCTCAGATACTGCCTCCAAACTAAACTTAAAGTAGAAGCTAGTGAATTGCATTCTGCTAAAGGCAATTACTTTAGTAGAGGAAAGAACATGAAGAAAAAGAAGGAATAGTAATGACTTAAGATAAAGGAGAAAAAAAAATGAAAATCAGGAGTTTGATAGAAAGCCAGGGGAAATATTGAGTAAGAATGACATTATAATGAATTTGAAAAGGATATTAGAAAAGAGAAATGGAAAAACAAAGTTAAGATGGCAAAAGATAAATGAACATTTCAACACAAAAGGTTGGGGAAAATGTTGATTTTATTTACTCTCCAGAGAGGACCATGAATGCTGAGAGAAAATTAATGCCCTGTAAATGACCATTTTATCCAATCTATCGATCACAGCTTGTATATTATTCTTTGCCCCTGGGACTTTTAAAAACCTTTTCACCTTCTATTTCTTATATATTCTGACTCCTCAAGCACAAATATAAATGCTTTATTGTGTAATTTAAACCAAGGTCTGTAAAAGATTCTCAATACAGATAGAAAAATTTCCAGCCTTTAACTCTCACATAGATCTTAAATATATTAAACAGAGGCAAACAATATCTTAAGTAGACCTGTGGAATAAAAAGGTACCGGTGCTTACAGAAATTTGCTCTTTAAAAAACAGAAAAGCAAGCAAACAAAAAACAACCCCCCCCAAAAAAAAAAATCTATGTTAGACAATTTACATGTAATATTTCTAGAAATATCTTGATGGGAAAACCCTCCCTACCAAACACTCAAAGATGATATTAACCTGCTTCTACTGGATCATAAGAGCAGATTATAAAACACTCAGGGAATTTTAGGGCAATTTGGTAGCTTGAAATTGGCCATGATGGGAGTATATCTACCATAGGGATCAGTAGACATTATAAATTGCATTTTCAAGTTCATAGATCAATTAACCAGCGCAACATTGCTTGCCCTTGTTCCTTGTGACAATATAATTTTATTTAATTATTCCATATCTTCTTTAAATTATTCTCTCCATGAAAGCTGTAACCTTTGTTTTACTTTATCTTTTAATTTTCTTACCTGTGATCCCAGTGCCTAATAGTGAAATCAGAACTAGAACAGTGAAATCATAACTAGAACAGTGAAATCTCCATTTTAGTGAGATTGAAGTGGGTTACATAATTTAACAAAGTTTATAGAGCAAGTAAGTGATGGGGCCATGAGACAAGTTTATCTTACTTCACTTTACTCTACCCACTGACTTTACTGCCCCTCAAAATAGTTAACAAATAATTTAAGAAAAGAAACAAAAGAATTAAGCACATCCTTTGATAAAGTCATGTGGAAACAATTAATATAATATGTATGTGATTGCACATCAATCCGGGTGATATGATTTTATTTTTGTCACAAGAATATGGAATGATCATTTTCCATATCAACCCATAAAGAATTCTTAAATGTATTGTCAAATGATAGTGAGATTTTATTTCTTAAATACCATAATGGGTAAAAAGTTGGACTCCGCCCAATTCAAACTCAAATTTCATCTTTGACAGCTTCCTGGTTCACTAGCAATCTAATCTTGAAAAAAGTATTAAACTTCTCTAAGGTTCAGTTTTAAATATCTGAAAACTAAATAAGAAAATTTGGGAAGGGGAGAGGGAGGAGGGTTCAGGATGGGGAACACGTGTATACTGGTGGCAGATCCATCTTGATGTATTGTAAAAGCAATACAATATTGTAAAGTTAAGCAAAATAAAAAAAAAATTCATGTAATATCTAATGTGGAATGGAGTAAGTAGAGTAAATAATTGGAGGAATAATAAAAATAGCAAACATTTTTAATGAATGCTTATTTCCTTACAAGTGGTATATCTCCATAATATGAACTAAAATTAGCTTTTATGTCTTAAATTAATGATAATGTGAAGCATCTATGTAGAATTAATTAAAAAGATTGTCTGCTGAAGCAGAAATTACTTTGGAGGAAACATTGTCTTAATTAGCATGACTAACATGATAAGAGAAAGGCATTTTCTAAGAAAATGTTCTAAGAGGAACGTTTAGTGATTGTGAAAGGAGAAAGCAGAGAACAGGACTGTGCAAACATGTGTTTAGTACTTTAAGTGAAATTGGCCAGACACAAAACACCTCAAAATCTAAGAGGGGTGTGGTTACAGTGGTTCATCAGGATGAAATATCCCTTGAGACCGCCATTTTCCTATAATCAATAAGTAGCCTTCTGGTGATTTATGTGGCTCCCAGGATGTAACACAGTTGAGAAGACTAGATAACAGCTCTCTCTAGAAAGCCACCATTTATTATAAAGTTTCTTTTTTTTCATGTCTGTTTATTTATTAATCTCTTCTGAAACTGAGTCTTTCCTGACTGAGAATACAACACCAATGTAGCAAATGTCTCGATCTGCAAAGCAGGAGAACATATTTTTGGAATGTGACATTCACTTTAGGAAATGGTCATTTGACTAGACCTTGCCCCTGAGACCAGCCAGACTTCTTTTAGAAATTTCTGTGTAGCTTCTTAAAATGGACAAAGACTAAAAATCTGAAAGTTTTAGGCATGTATAAATGGTAGCCACCCTTACCTCTTTTGGGTTCTGCATCAAAAGTATTTGGAAAACAGGGCAATGAAGGGTTAATATTCCAAATTTACACTTGAAGAAACTGAAGCCCATAAAAATGCAACCAATTAGTCAAGCTATCACAGCCAATGGAAATCAAATTCTTGACCATAAGTCTTTTTCTCTCCTGAGTCAAATCTAAGCCCACAGCATATTTTGCCTCTACTGATATCAATAAGGAGTGAAATAAAATAATGAATGTTTAATTCCTAATGATGTTTTCTGAAAAGAGTCTTAGAGGAATAAATGAATTAATGCCTGGTTTCCCAAAAGAGTGTGATATACCCAATAGGGAAAAAAGTCAAACTTTCATTTTCCTCTCTTTCTTAGCATCATTTTTGTTTCACTTTAAATTGCATGTATATTTGGAAAATACTTAACTCTCATTAAATAGTTAATGATTATCTACTTGGTTATTTACAATTTCAAGTGTAGGCTTTGTTACATTGTATCACTTAATTAACATGATTAATTTTGCCTAAAGTGAGCCTTCCTGGACTAGAGAAACAAATTAAAATGGAAATTTTTTTAAAGCTTACACTCTAAACAGAGTACATTAAAAGTAGTATTTTCAGACTAAATTAGATAATGCTGGGGTTCATTTCCTGACTTATGTTTTAATCATAGATGGTTGTATTCTCTAGTACATATAAAAGTATTTAAACAGAATCATATAAGAACAATGAACTAGAACTCCCCAACTATGAATTCATCTATTTATTGCAAAATGCAGTTTTCATTGACGTCCTTTATTTCACAATAGCTTAAATAATTATCGTAGCCAAAGCTATTAGAAAACAATTTAATTATTTCTGTACATCTACTAAACCTTCATATTTTTAGCCAAAATTATCTTGGTTAATGCTTTGAATAGGCTTTAAAAAGTGAATTTGACTCTAAGAACATCAAATAAGAAACTATATACACACTTGGTAAATGCCACATTGGACTTGAAAATATGTGAGTTATTTTCAAATATCTTTTGATATTGATTTCTAACATAATTCCACAGTGATAAGAGAGTAGACTCCATATGGTTTCAATACCTTTAGATCATGAAATTTTTTGCACCTTATTTTGTGTCCCTAGATATGTTCCAGTGTCTCCTAGTTTACAGTCTATGGGAACTTGAATAGGATTTGTATCCTACTGTTGTGTGAAAATTGTATAAACCTTAATTAAGTTGAATTGGCTCATAGTGCTTTCCAGATCTACTATACCCTTCTACTTTTCTGTATATTCTATTAATTTTTGAGAGGTTGATTTTGAAACTCCAACTAAAAATTCTTCATTTATCTACTTAAAAAANGTATATTTGGAAAATACTTAACTCTCATTAAATAGTTAATGATTATCTACTTGGTTATTTACAATTTCAAGTGTAGGCTTTGTTACATTGTATCACTTAATTAACATGATTAATTTTGCCTAAAGTGAGCCTTCCTGGACTAGAGAAACAAATTAAAATGGAAATTTTTTTAAAGCTTACACTCTAAACAGAGTACATTAAAAGTAGTATTTTCAGACTAAATTAGATAATGCTGGGGTTCATTTCCTGACTTATGTTTTAATCATAGATGGTTGTATTCTCTAGTACATATAAAAGTATTTAAACAGAATCATATAAGAACAATGAACTAGAACTCCCCAACTATGAATTCATCTATTTATTGCAAAATGCAGTTTTCATTGACGTCCTTTATTTCACAATAGCTTAAATAATTATCGTAGCCAAAGCTATTAGAAAACAATTTAATTATTTCTGTACATCTACTAAACCTTCATATTTTTAGCCAAAATTATCTTGGTTAATGCTTTGAATAGGCTTTAAAAAGTGAATTTGACTCTAAGAACATCAAATAAGAAACTATATACACACTTGGTAAATGCCACATTGGACTTGAAAATATGTGAGTTATTTTCAAATATCTTTTGATATTGATTTCTAACATAATTCCACAGTGATAAGAGAGTAGACTCCATATGGTTTCAATACCTTTAGATCATGAAATTTTTTGCACCTTATTTTATGTCCCTAGATATGTTCCAGTGTCTCCTAGTTTACAGTCTATGGAAACTTGAATAGGATTTGTATCCTACTGTTGTGTGAAAATTGTATAAACCTTAATTAAGTTGAATTGGCTCATAGTGCTTTCCAGATCTACTATACCCTTCTACTTTTCTGTATATTCTATTAATTTTTGAGAGGTTGATTTTGAAACTCCAACTAAAAATTCTTCATTTATCTACTTAAAAAATAATTGTAGTATATAGTGGAACTACATGTAACTTTCTTCCATATTTTCCAAGTTTCCTGTAAATGTGTTATACTTTCATAACTTAAAAAATAAAAAAGAGAAAATCAAACAAAAACAAATAAAGAAACAACACAGTCAGTAAAATCATGACATGTATACAGTAAATATTAATGCTGATCATGGCCTGATGAACTTTGACTTGACATCAGAGCAGCCAACATACCTTCACAGGTCTCCATGCAGTTGATTGCATATAAACAAAATTCCCTTAAGATAATCACGTAATGTTTAAAGAGATGGAGAGATGTATTTGATAACTTTGGTATAGCAATTTTTGTTTGCTTAGTTTATTTTAATTAAACACAAACATGCATATAGGTGTGCATATATAGGTGCATACATACCTATAGAACTGAATACAGAATCATTAAACTCTAGATTTCAGCAAATTTAAACTGCAAGTGATCTTACTGGTTTCAGAAATGAAAACCCACCTCAGATCATTTTAGGATGATTAAAGGTAACTGCAGTGATGCCATGCTCAGCACTGTGCCTAGCACAGTCATTCATGCATAATCCACCGTGGTAGTGTCTGGGGACACCAATGAGTGCATCCGAGCCCTATATTCAAAGAACAGGGGATAGTGTCTATGACTTTTTCCCTGTACTATTCCTCCTTTTTTTCTCGAAAAAAAATTTGTCAACTCGCATGCCTCACTATGCTAATGTTTCCCAAATATACACTCCGGCTCAGACATTGCTGAGCTCCAAAGCCTCACAGCTTATACCCATACCTTCCTCTACACACACTTCAATCCCACAAAGGCCCAGATTTACTCACTTTTAAACCTTTAAACAAACTCTTTCCTCCTGTCTCCTCCACTGGTCTTACCAGAGGTGTGGCATGGTTATGTATGAGTGGTCAAAAACTGTTCAGTTTTCAAGCAAGACACTTCAAGTTTTCTAAACTTGAAGTTCAGATTTATGGTCGATTTATGTTAAATAGAACATCAGTTCGCCTCAAAATGCTTCGTATTTGTACCTTTGATATTATTGTTTTTATTGCCATAATTATGCCTTCCAAGTTTCTTACCAGGATTATTTATGTAACCCAGCTAATGTATATTGCCAGGTTTTCCCACTGCAGTCTAGCAGACAGGATCCAAATATACTTGAGGATGAAAGGAATTTACCCATTTGTTTAACTGTGATGTCTAGGTGGGATAATGTCCCAAAATGACTAGATCCAGAATTATGCTTCAGACTTTTGTCCCTGCAGGTTTCTTTCAGACAACTTGGGATCCAGTCCCAGCAATTTATTTTCTCTGAGTCCCAACTAATAGCTCCAGTAAAAAGAGAGCTTTTTCATGTTGGTGGAAGTGAAAGTGTAGTTGCTCAGTTATGTTTGACTCTGCGATTCCATGGACTGTATCTCATCAGACTCTTCTGTCCATGGAATTCTCCAGGCCAGAATATTAAAGTGGGTAGCCATTTCCTTTTCCCAGGGATCTTCCCAACCCAGAGATTGACCCTGGGTCTCCTGTATTGCAGGGAGACTCTTTATTGTTTGAGCCACCGGGGAAGCCCCTCCATATTGAGAGCTACAAATATACAAGAAAGGTTCATGAATTGAGGCCTATCTGGTCAAGTGAGTTGGTGCAATATAAACATCTTAATATGAATCCATCATCCATCCCTCTGGACAAAGTAAAGGTAGGTATGATGATCAATAGGTCCATTAAACAAGTTAATTGTGGAGCAAGGCTTTTCTTCAAAGTAATGATGTTGAACCAACGAAAATAACTTATTTACTCTGATTCAAAATTAGTTTCCTCACAGATAACTCTAACATGCTGCTCCAGTTGACAAGCCTTCAATCTCCTTATTGTACACACAGATTAAAGTGAAAACTCATTTGTGTGATATAAAAATAAAATGACAAATCTGATCTCATTTTTCCTTCATGCCTTTTCAAGTCATTGCCTTTCTGCTCCTATTCTTTAAATACTGCAGATAATGAGTCATTCTCCTAGGAAAACACACACACACACACCTTAATACACAGCACTTCTTCCCATGGTGGCTTTGCTCATTATATGTCTACTGATTTCTCTGTCTAGAAAGCCTGCCAGTTGTTGACGTTTCTGTTACACTGAGGAACCCCTTATTATTTGTCAGTTCCAAGGAAAATGCTACCACTTTTGTATTATTTTAGAGATAAATTTATGTTCATTCTCTCTCTAGCATCTGCAAATGTCTCGTACATGCCTTTATTAAAGTATTCGTACTGGGCTTTCCTGCTGGCTCAGATGGTAAAGAATCTGCCTGCAATGCAGGAGACCTGGGCTCGATTTCTGGTTCGGAAAGATCCCCTGGAGAAGGGAAAGGCTACCCACTCCAGTATTCTTGCCTGGAGAATTCCAGGGACAGAGGAGCCTGGCGGCCTACACTTCACGGGTTACAAAGAGTCAGACTTGACTGAGACTCTCACTCTCACTTTCACTGTTTGTAGAGTTACTATAAAGGATATACATGTGTGTGTGTAATAAAAATATAAAAACATCACAATGAGTTGTACATGATTGAAGTGACTGAGCACGCACACAATGTAAATCGTATCTCTACTACGTGTGACACTGAGCAAATTATTTACCTCCTAGAGCCTCTCTTTCCTTATCTTTATGCATGAATGTACTAATACCAACCTGACAGAGAGACTTTCGGGACAATTAAAAGGTGCATATTCTTCTTTTAGTTTCCATTATCTTTGCCATGAGTTTTTCTCTGACCTCACAAGGCATTTTTTCTCCAGTGTCCTTTGCTGTCTTCTTTCTTTGATTCAATTTCTAAATCAAAGCCCTCAGAGCTTGGTTCTAAATTTTTTTAATTTTTATTTTCTCATACTCCTTCACTATAAGAGTTTACTTAATTTCGTATATTTAAAGACCACTATATAATGTTAGTCTCATTTCTGTCACTACCACGAAATTTTCACTAATCTCTAGATTTGTGTATCTAAGAGGACTTTAGGTACATATGTCAAAGTTACCAATTCTAAAACAAATCTCTTGTTGCCTCTTCTACTCAGCTCACTTTTCCACCACCAATGACAGCAACTCTTTTCATGCAGTTGGTCAAGTCAAAACATAGTATTCATTCTTGATGGCTTTCTTCCTTTTACCATTAGTGAGCTCTACACGTTAAATATCCACATGGATCTCATATCAACTTGTTTTCACTGAATATCACCAATATATCCGAGCTCTCATTGTTTTCTAGGAAGAATTCTAAAATCAAATTCTAACTCTTTTTCATGGTTCTCCCTGAATTGTTCCCCATACATAGCTGTTAATTGCATTTATATAATCTGAACTGTTCCATCATTCTCTTATTTAAAACCTCCTAATAGACGTCCATTACATTTTGAACGGCATCTACTTGCTTGCCATGAATGAGCAATTGTCACTTTCCCGATCTCTCTGTGTAGCTAAACACTCAAGCTAAATTCCTTATGTGTTTAAAGAAAGAGCTGTNCCTCAGAGCTTGGTTCTAAATTTTTTTAATCTTTATTTTCTCACACTTCTTCACTGTAAGAGTTTACTTAATTTCGTATATTTAAAGACCACTATATAATGTTAGTCTCATTTCTGTCACTACCACGAAATTTTCACTAATCTCCAGATTTGTGTATCTAAGAGGACTTTAGGTACATATGTCAAAGTTACCAATTCCAAAACAAATCCCTTGTTGCCTCTACTACTCAGCTCACTTTTCCACCACCAACCACAGCAACTCTTTTCATGCAGTTGGTCAAGTCAAAACATAGTATTCATTCTTGATGGCTTTCTTCCTTTTACCATTAGTGAGCTCTACAAGCTAAATATCCATATGGATCTCATATAAACTTGTTTTCACTGAATATCACCAATATATCCGAGCTCTCATTGTTTTCTAGGAAGAATTCTAAAATCAAATTCTAACTCTTTTTCATGGTTCTCCCTGAATTGTTCCCCATACATAGCTGTTAATTGCATTTATATAATCTGAACTGTTCCATCATTCTCTTATTTAAAACCTCCTAATAGACGTCCATTACATTTTGAACGGCATCTACTTGCTTGCCATGAATGAGCAACTGTCACTTTCCCGATCTCTCTGTGTAGCTAAACACTCAAGCTAAATTCCTTATGTGTTTAAAGAAAGAGCCGTAAAAGACCGTTTGAAAACCAATCTGCCTAAATTTGAATCCCAGCTCTGCCATACATTGATGTCTATAACTCATTTAACGTATTTCTGACTCAGCGCCCTCAAATGTAAAATGGCAATAAATATAACAGTATCTTCTACAAATGATATTTTATGATTAAATGGGTGAATGTGTGCTAAATATCCAGATCAGTCCCTTTGGCACGTGATGAGCACCAGGAAAATGTGTGCTATTATTATTTATCACTCCACTGACTCATTATCTTTCACACAAGAATGTGAACTCCATGAAGCTGGGGACATTTTCTTGTCTGGTGCTTTTTCTCCCAATATCTAAACCCAAATCTATCATATAGAACAGTTTCAATAACTCTTTATTGGATATATCAATAAATGGTCAATGCATGCAGTATTCATGCCATATGGTCTATATCCATAATTTTATCAATGTTTAAAATTTTCGTTTGTTCTTACCAATGTGAGCTTATTACAGCCAAGACAGAGAAAGTGGGCTACCTTAAAGCACATGTATATTATAATCCAGAATCTGTGATAGGCACTTTATGTGGTTGGTTTATCCTACTTAATTCTCTTGATAGCCATGTGAGACAGATGAATGTCCATTTTCACAAAGAAATTTATACTGAATAAATGTGTAAGGCCTTTCTAAAGTCATACAATTAGTACAGCTAAGGCTTTAGAACTTCAAACTTATCATTCCTTTTCCTCCTCATGGAAAAATGTCAGCTTATTCCTCTTTCTGAAGCGCAGCACACACTATTGGCTGCATGCATTCATAATAAATTCTTGTGCAATGAAAGGCATGTAGATGACCATGAACAAAGAGATGGTTTTGAAACAACATTCCAAAATTAAAATAGTAATGGTGGTTTTCTTTGTGAGATAAAATAATTTCATGAGATTGATATTATTTTGATCTATGAAGGTGATAAAACTTCTGCTGGACATTCAGAGATAAATACCAGATATATTTTCACACTATAAAGCTAACATAAGTTTATATCAAAATTATTCTAATACTGCAATGCCTTCTATTTTTGTGGTCCAATTACAGAAATTATGATTGCAAATTGAAGACAATTCCATTTTAACAGATCAGGGTGTTTGTGGGCTTCTTTTATAATATCAAAATGCCTAAATCTTAGTCATTGGAATTCATTCTCCCTGGACAAATGCATTCAATTGCCCAATGTGATTAGAGCACTGTCAAATGTACTTCAATTCTGATATGCCTTTCCTCTGATTATACTTATCTTTGCAGATCGTCTATTACAAAGCTTTAAGTACCAAAGATTTCTTTTTACTTACCATAAAGAATTTGAAAAAAAGAATGAGACTGACATGTATCCCACGAATTAGACCTTTTTTTTTTTTTAATTTGCAAATTTGGGGGAAAATCTTTTAGTGTTCATTCTCTGTAGTGTTTTTTAATCTAAGAAATCAAAATATCCATTTAATAGGCAATTTAACAAATAGTGGAATAACTACCACTTAAATGGGAAAATATCTTGATTGTCTCCCAGAAATTTCAAGCAATATGATGACTATTTTAATGCATGTACTGTAATTGCAACTATATATGGCATAATTGCACTGTTACGATAAAAGAATTGTTAATGTTTCGGTTGATGGGAATTTTCATGCATAGTTGAAAAAAGACAATTTATATCTGAGACTTCAAAATGAAAAGTAAAGCTTATTTAAACATCAAAATTGAGAAATGAGGAGGTAGAAGGGCATGAGTTTAGAAACAAATGGATTTCTTAATTTAGTGCTAAAACAGAAAGCCTCTCTCCCAGCTCTGATTTAGAATATCTTTCAGTTTTTTTCTCAGATTGTCCCTGGGTTCTCAGTTTCTGCTTGTGGGAACAATCCCTAACACAGTGGGGTGTTTATGAGGATTTGATAAGGACCTGTCTCCATCTTAAATGCATTCCTTGATTATTTTCTTCCCCTTTCCAATCTATTTCCCATGTTACAACTACAAATGTTTTTTATGTTTTTTTCCCATCTCTATAAAATGATGGTAAAGCATATATCACATAAAATTTGCCATTGTAATCATTTTTAAATGTACCATTCTGTGTTAATTTTTTACCTTCATGATGTTAGACAATAATCACTACTATTTTCAAAACTTCTTCAAAATATATATCAGGATATTTCATGCTGTGCTTGATGCCCTTCAATATATGTCAGGAGTAGTGATGCCATTGGTTGGGGTCCCCCTGAGACAGAGCAAGACAGTGCTAGGTTTTGAGATAGTCAATTCCTAAGCAGGTTGATAAGACATCTGGGGTCCCTAAAGAGGAAAAAGAGGTCTGGGGCCCTCAAGGAGGGGATAGGGGTCTGGAATTCTCAAGGAGGAGGAAAGGACAAACACTTTTTTCCTATATTCCTTAGTGAGGATTATATAACAAGGATATATCCGGCTTGAGGACATGTTTCTCCTTCTTGAAAACCTTCTGACTAATCTTAAAATGTATTTTATGGAGGAGAATCTGGTAAGATCTTTCTATTGTTAGTTCTAACCCTGTCATCGTAAAATGTAAATTGTGGGAGTGGGTCTGGTAAATTTTTTACAACCTTGAGACATTCCTTTGATTTATTGTAATAGCTAATTACTAAGATCATGACATGCAGTCCCATCACTTCATGGCAAATGGATGGGGAAACAGTGGAAATAGTGGCTGACTTTACTTCTTGGGCTCCAAAATCACTGCAGATGGTGATTGCAGCCATTAAATTAAAAGATGCTTCCTCCTTGGAAGGAAAGTTATGACCAAACTAGACAGCATGTTAAAAAGCAGAGACATTACTTTGTCAACAAAGGTCTGTCTCGTCAAAACTCTGCTTTTCCAGTGGTCATGTATGGATGGTATGCATGTGAGAGTTGAACTATAAAGAAAGCTGAGTGCAGAAGAATTGATGCTTTTGAACTGTGATGTTGGAGAAGACTCTTGAGAGTCCCTTGGACTGCAAGGAGATCAAACCAGTCCATCCTAAAGGAAATCAGTCCTGGGTGTTCACTGGAAGGATTGATGTTGAAGCTGGAACTCCAATACTTTGGCCACCTCATGTGAAGAGTGACTCATTTGAAAAGACCCTGATACTGAGAAAGATTGAAGGCTGGAGAAGGGGACGACAGAGGATGAGATGGTTGGATAGCATCACCGATTCAATGGACATGGGTTTGGGAGGTGGTGATGTACAGGGAGGCCTTGTGTGCTGCAGTTCATGGGGTTACAAAGAGTTGGAAACAGCTGAGCAACTGAACTGACTGACTGAATAACTAATTACAAAATTATATAGCTCCCTTGTTATAGACTAGCGAGAGGGGCACTCTCCATCCCCCTTCTGATGTCTATGTCAGAAGCTTTTCCTGTCCCTTTTCATAATTTAACAAAACTCTGCTATAAAAAAGCTCTTGAGTGATTAAGCCTGGTCCCTGGTCCCGAGGCTAAATCATCTTTGGAGATCATGAGTCCGACATCTTTCACCATAAGCTCTGAGTTTCATCACACTACTCAGAAGAGCCTGCTGTATAAAACAGGAATTGTTTATTTCAGAATTTTCCAATTAATGTTTTTTGACAAGAGCTGAATGTGAGTAAGTAAAACCATGGAAAGTGAACCATGGTTAAGGGAAACTGCTGTATAGACCTGGAGAAGGAAATGGCAACCCAATCCAGTGTTCTTGCCTGGAGAATCCCAGGAACGGGAGAACCTGTTGGGCTGCTGTCTATGGGATCGCACAGGGTCAGACACGACTGAGGCGACTTAGCAGCAGCGGCAGCTGTATAGACCAGTAACTCCTCAATGCTTTTCTCCACCTCAATCCCATCACATCAATACACATATATACCACATAGCAAGTTGCTGTTGTTGGTGGTGTTCAGTCCCTCGGTTGTGTTCAACTCTTTGCGACCCCATGGACTGCAGAGTACCAGGCTTCCCTGACCTTCACCATCAGCCAGAGCTTGCTCAAAGTCATGGCCATCAAGTCGGTGATGCCATCCAACCATCACATCCTCTGTTGTCCCCTTCTCCTCCTGTCTTCAATCTTTTCCAGCATCAGGGTCTTTTCCAAGACTTAGCAAATTAAGAATTGTAAACACTGGTAACCTGCAATTTGATTCTAGGCCCCCACAGGCAAAAAGAATGTTATATGTGTTTTGTTGTTTCCTGTGTATTGTTTAATTTGTACTGCTCTCATTGCTTTTAGTTTGTTCTGTATGTTTTTTAATTGAATTGAAGTGCTTTTAGGGAAGTTTCTCCCTCAGATCACCTCTGGTTTATGCCATCCCTACAATCATTAAGTGTAATTTTTTTATATATATTTGTTTGTTAGTGTAGACTAAAAAACAAAACAAACAAACAAAAAAAAGATGTACAACTTGAAAGTTGTGAATTAAGTTTTATTTGGGGCAAAATAAGGACTGCAGCCCAGGAGGCAGCATCTCAGATAGCTCTGAGAGACTTCTCCAAAGTGGTAGTGGGGGAAGGTCAATATATAAGGTTTTGGTGAAGGGGGAGTTCAGTGCCTTGAAGCATTCATTTTACAAAAGGTTTTTGATAGTCAGGAGGATCTGATGTCATGGTGAAGGGATTTAGTGTTTCTCTAGATATAAGGAGATGTAAGGATTGAGATCATAAAATCTGTTCCTAAAGACCTGTCCCATTTCCCTGGAGCACAGAGTGCCTCACTCTACCCTGAACTCCCCCAGGGATTGTTGGAGGTCAACAGCAATAGCAGCATGGGGTTCAATCTCCGTCTAGGCAGATGGAAAATGCCTTTGTTGTTCAGTCATTGGCAACGCTCTTGGTAAGTGCCAATTTGTAGTTGACGTTAGCTACTTGACTTCTGAAGACATTTGAGTAAGTTCATTGTGGACAATGATTAACCAAAACTAGATAAAGACAAATACAAAAATATGATTACAGCCCTAAATTATACATTAGCTTTGGTGGAAAATTTTCATCACTGTTTGTACCCTAAATCCATGAATATAAAGCAAATTATAGACTTTAGTCAGATGAGATTTATCCAAGAAATGTAAGGTTGTTTTAACACTCTAAGATCAGTTAATGTAATACACCATTTTAGTAAAGGACACAATCATCTCAGTAGTACTGAAAAAATATCTGATAATGTAGCAAAGTGATTCACAATAAGAGATGAGGATTCGATCCCTGGGTCAGGAAGATCCCCTGGAGGAAGGCATGGCAACCCAATCCAGTATTCTTGCCTGGAGAATCCCATGGACAGAGGAACCTGGTGGGTTACAGTCCATAGGGTTGCAAAGAGTCAGACATGACTGAAGCAACTTAGCATGTGTGCTTTAAAAAAAAAAAAAACTCAAAATACTAGAAATAGGAAAAAAAAGAAACTGAAACTCCAGTATTTTGGCCACCTCATGCAAAGAGTTGACTCATTGGAGAAGACTCTGATGCTGGGAGGGATTGAGGGCAGGAGGAGAAGGGGACGACAGAGGATGAGATGGCTGGATGGCATCACTGACTCGATGAATGTGAGTCTGAGTGACCTCCGAGAGCTGGTGATGGATAGGGAGGCCTGGCGTGCTGCTGTTCATGGGGTCGCAAAGAGTCGGGCACGACTGAGCGACTGATCTGATCTGATCTGATGAAGAATCTACAGTTAACATAATTAACAGTGAATGAAATGCTTTCCTCCTAGGGTCAGGAATAAGACAAAGATTTCTTTTTTAAAAAAAAAAATCTTATTGCAGTATAGTTGATTTACAATGTTGTGCTAGTTTCAAGTGTACAATAAAGTGAATCAGTTATGCACACATGACTGATACACACATATACATATATCCATTTTATGTTAAACTCTTTCTTCCATGTAAGTCATAACAGAGTAGCAAGAGGAGTTCCCTGTGGTGCACAGTAGGCTCTTATCAGTTATTTAATTTTACAGAGTGCTGTGTTTTTGATGGATTTCCCTGGTAGGTCAGATGGTAAAGTGTCTGCCTACAATGTGGGAGACCCGAGTTCGATCCCTGGGTCAGGAAGATCCCCTGGAGAAGGAAATGGCAACCCACTCCATTATTCATGCCTGGAAAATCCCATGGACTGAGGAGCCTAGTGGGCGACAATCCATGGGGTCGCAAAGAGTCGGACACAACTGAGCGACTTCTGTGTGTGTGTGTGTGTGTATGTATGTAACTCTCAATCTCCCACTTTATCCCTTCCCCTCCTCTTTCCCCCCAGTAACAATAAATTTCTTTAATAGCTAAATTCTATTTCTGTCTTGTAAATAAGTTTATTTGTACCACTTTTTAGGTACCACATATAAGTGATATAACATATTTGCCTTTCTGTGTCTGGCTTACTTCAGTAAGTATGACAATCTCTACATCCATCCATGTTGCTGCAAGTGACATTATTTCATTTGTTGGGTTTTTTTTTTTTTTTTATGGTGGAGTAATACTCTACCATATATATGTACCACAGTGCATTTACCTAAATGTCCATAGGCAGAAGAGTAGATAAAGGATATTCTCTGATATTTGGCTATCTGAATGAGTATACACTCTCTTCTACTTTAAGACATGGGACAAGCTTAATGGCAAGACATGTCCTTTAGATATTGGGGAATGCAGGACCAGGGTTGACAGGATCTAGCATTGCCTGTGATTGGGTGTGAAGGTCTTTTAAAATGTGGAGCTTCCTGTTTCACAGGTTGATTGACATACCTAAGCCTTCTTTACCACCATCATCTGTCTCAGCCACAAGGCCACCATTTTGATCCCCATTTGACTGACTCTAACTTTGGTGGCTCAGTGGGTAAAGAATTCACCTACAGTGCGGGAGACCTGGGTTCAATCCCTGGGTTGGGAAGATCCCCCAGAGGAAGACATGGCAATCCACTCCAGTATTCTTGCCTGGAGAATCCCATGGATGGGGAAACTGGCAAGCTATAGTCCATGTGATTACAAAGAGTTGAACATGACTGAGTGGGTAATACTTTCACTTTTCCAACTTTCTGAATGATTGCTAACTCAGGCAAAGTAGGAGGTCTGTTCTTCATTTCCTGAATAAGATCTAAAGGAACGGAAGCACAGGGAAGACTTCTCTGTAGTTTCTAGATTAGGTTTTAAACTAAAGAAGCTAGAGATGCTCAAGGATAACGTATGACCCAGCCCTGCTCACCAGAGGATTTAGGGCTAATATCTCAAGTAAAATATGCAATCAGTTCAATTCAGTCACTCAGTCGTGTCTGACTCTTTGTGACCCATGGACTGCAGCATGCCAGTCCTCCCTGTCCATCACCAACTCCCAGAGCTTACTCAAACTCATGTCCATTGAGTCCGTGATGCCATCCAACCGTCTCATCCTTTATCATCCCCTTCTCCTCCTGCCCTCAATCTTTCCCAGCCTCAGGGTCCTTTCAAATGAGTCAGTTCTTCACATCAGGTGGCCAGAGTGTTGGAGTTTCAACTTCAGCATCAGTCCTTCCAATGAATATTCAGGACTGATTTCCTTTAGGATGGACTGGCTGGATCTCCTTGCTGTCCATAAGAGTCTCAAGACTCTTCTCCAACATCACAGGTCAAAAGCATCAATTCTTTGGTGCTCAGCTTTCTTTTTAGTCCAGCTCTCAAATCCATACATGACTACTGGAAAAACCATGGCTTTGACAAAATGGACATTTGTGGCAAAGTAATGTCTCTGCTTTTTAATATGCTGTCTAGGTTGGCCATAACTTCTTCCAAGGAGCAAGCATCTTTTAATTTCAGGGCTGCAGCCACCTTCTACAGTAATTTTGGAGCCTCAAAAAATAAAGTCTGTCAACATTTCCACTCTTTTCCCATCCATTTGCCATGAAGTGATGGGACCAGATGCCATTATCTTAGTTTTCTGAATGTTGAGTTTTAAGTCAATCTTTTCACTCTCCTCTTTCACTTTCATCAAGAGGCGCTTTAGCTCTTCTCTTTCTTCCATAAGGATGGTGTCATCTGCATCTCTGAGGCTATTGATATTTCTCTCAGCAGTCTTGATTCTAGCTTGTACTTCATGCCACTATATAATTTGTATGATCCTTGGGACTGTATATTTATAGTCCCATGGACCTAGCAAAAGTAGATGATGCACAAATAGAGAACTTTTTCATTTGATGATTTTTGGTTCTGCTGATGTATTTTAATCATATTCCAATGAAATGTGCATGTGTGTATGTCTCTGTGTGTTGCCTCACCTCATTATTTTATTACACAAATTAGGTTTGTAAAATGGTCTTGGTTTTGCTGAATTTGAAGCTATATTTAATTTTATATGATTATTTAATTAAAATATATTTAACCATTTATTTAATTTTATAGTTTTAATTTTTAAGGAGCACCCCAATTCCCCTGAGGGCCCCTCAGGGAAGAGGACTATTAAGAAGATTAATGGTCAGAACTAAAATTATAAAATAAAAAGCTATTTGATTTTTATAATGGCTATGAAGTGGAAAGGTGGAGATTCTTGAAATCTGCATAGCCAAGAAGTCAACTGAAAAGATCATTTTTTTTTTTAATCATTAGAAGTTACATGACAATTTATTCTGCAATTTGGAAAGAAAAGTTATATATTTCTGAAGTTAGTTCGAGTAGTAGAGGCGAAACAGTAGAAGTTTCCCTTTTTCTCACATATCTAAAGTCTAATATCATATGCTCCCTTATGCTAATCTTTGAAGTCAATGCATTTATTTTAATTCACTTCACTAGTCGTCAGTCCAGTGTTAATTCAAATGGCACTGTATTCATGGAATATTATTGAATATGCTTAGTGATACTTTGCCTACATTGAACTGATTCTATCTCTAATGTGTGAAAATGAAACTGGTCTCACTCATTTTCAGACTATTCTCTGCATGGTCAGAGCAAGTGAACACCCTAAAATCTGAATCTGACCATATCATTTCCCAGCCTAAAATCTATCAGGGACCTCCGGTGGCCCATGAAATGAAACCTAAACTTGGGAATGTGGCAGATAAGAATATCCACTGTTTTGTTTTTTTTTTTCCCATGGTTCCTGAAACATTATCCATATTTTTCATCCCTCTCAAACTTTCTATACTTCATGAGCTTGTGTCTTGGTATCTTGGAAAAGGCTATTTCCTCATCCAGAAATGTGTTTCTCCTTTTCCCTTAGATACCTGCTCACACTTGACACTGTTCTATACTTTCTTAAAGACACAGAACAAGCATCTTTCTTGTAAAGTTTCTCTGATCACTAAAAATTTGTTAATCATTTCCACTTATCTGCCAGTACCAAAGCTCAAACTCAAACTATAATAAAGCTTTTCCCCTCATCAGTTTTGTGAGTTTTTAGGTAAACGACATGATCTCATAAGGTACACTTTCATTACCTACAAACTAATACGAATGATGATACTTAGTGCGTTATGATGGTTTGCTGATGTGGTGCAGTCAAATTTCTTAGCACTCACATTGCCTGGGACACGAAGAACTAAACAGATGTGGATGTTGTTATAATTATTACTCTTACCACAGTTGGTCTACTCCCATATCCTTCCCCACTCCCGGAATGTCCTGTGTCAGAGGAACGAGCTACATAAGTAGCTACTAGTTTATTTTTAGTATCTCTTGAACAGATAACTGAGAAAATATGCTTTTGCAATGATTTAGTCCCAGGCTATTTCCAGGTCACTTTGTCATCAAATGGCACAGGCAACACTGTGTGCTTTGCAGTTGTGTTACTTAATACTGACATGGACTTTAATCAAAGTCAGTAGGAGGTAAAACCAATCTGTGCAACACCCAGAAATTCTGGTATATTTAGATTTACTTTTAACATTTTGTTTAAGGTCAATGTTTTTTTCCATAATGCTTCATTATTTTTGTGACAAACATTTTTTGATGCCTTCCTTCAATGTGGAGTCCTTAAGATCACTTGGTATTCTTCTTTTAGTTAGCATTTATTTCATTTCTCTGTTTGTTTATTTGTTTGTTTTTCCCTTAATAACGTCTTTGCTAAAAAGTGATGTTCTCATACAAAGAAAGCTGGGAGGAACTTAGTCCTTACCTAAAACCCCACTTGATGTAATGAAATTCTTACGATATTATTGCTTCATCTCTCTTTTCTGGCCACAAGAAAGGACACTGTTTTACAACCATGGGACATTTTTCTTTCTAGTCCCATTTTGTTTTTCATTGCATAAGGTTTTATATCAATTAACTTCTGAAACAATAATGTTGCATAAGAATTCACAATGCATCAGTACTGTAACCAAAAAATGAGTGCCTATTTGCTCAAGCATTTGGATGGTCAGACAGGTAATGCATCTGATCTTAGCTCAGCTGTTCATATGTCTGAGAGTTGGCTGTCTGTGGGTAAACCATGTGGCAAAGAGTGTACTTATAGTTAAAAGTGAAGAAATTGAGCCACTAATAAGAGTAATCTATCTTGTGGTCCATTTACATGTAAAATGTTCTTTTAATTTAACTCTTTAACTCACTTAATTATTAATGAGTCATGCTGATACTTTGTGTGTGTGTGCCGTAGATCCCCTTTGGGAATACACAGACACTATAACTAATATCTGCATACCCATATCATACTATTCTGCTTGTCCAGTATCTCTGTTTCTGAAGCTCCAATACTTTGGCCCCCTGATGTGAAAAGCGGACTCATTGGAAAAGATCCTGATGCTGGGAAAAATTGGAGGCAGGAAAGAAGGGAATGACAGAGGATGAGATGGTTGGATGGCACCACTGACTCAATGGATATGAGTTTGAGCAAGCTCCAGGAGGTGGTGAAGGACCAGGAAGCCTGGCATGCTACAGTACATGGGGTCACAAAGAGTTAGACACAACTTAGAGACTGAACAGCAACAACAATCTCTGTTTGAAAGGAATCCAAGAAATTAGAAACCTGGTGTAAGAAATTGTAAATATTATCTCTCCTGATGTCCCATGTAATGGCTTATGCCATTGAATAGGATATGGCAAGGTGTGGCCCATGGACCAAATGATTACCATTGCCTGTAATTATATGACTTATCAGCTATTTTTTACTTAATTTTTAAGTGTCTAGAAAGGATCAAAACAAAAATAACATTTAGAAACGTGAAAAGTCACATTATTATATTCACATAATGATATTCACATCACAACATTATTCACATTCAAAGTTTAACGTCCATCAATAAAATTTTACTGGAACACACTTCACACATGTATTACCTTTGGCTATTTTCCCATTATAGTAGAACTAATTTGCACAGATTGTATTATTCATAAAGCCTAAAATATTTACTATCTGGCCCTTTACAGAAAAAAAAAAAGCCAACTCCTGTTCTTAGGCACTTTGCTTAAATTTCTCACTTTGCCTTTACCCTAAATGTTCTGCTTGTTTCATATAAAAGAGGACTTCACAACTGAACAGTACCGTAGTGGAGGTGGTTTCAGGTTCTCAACTAATAACCTGAGGTTTTTGTCCTGGTTCTTCCACCTTGGGCTTTACTTTCTTCCGTGAAGTTTCCATTCTCCTTGAGACAAGATGCTTGCCCAGAGCTCTAGGTTTATAGTCAGTGCTCACTGTAATCCCCTCACCATGAGTGAATTTTACTTTCTTAACATTTCACCAAAAGCCTTACACTGAGTTAAGTTCTTATCTACTCTAATCGGATTGAGTGTAACTCTTGAACCAATCACAGGAAGGGGTATTTTATGATCTTACAGGAAGGGGTATTTTATGATCTTACTGAACATACTTGGGTTACATATAAACCCTGCACAAAGGGAAATTGTCAATTCCATATAAAAAAACTAAGAAAATACAAGTGTGCTTATGCAGTGTTCACAGGAAATTTCTACATGAAAGAGGCAAAATGTATACTGTTTAGAAATAAAAAACAGTTTTCTCTGAATTATCTTAAGGTAAAATTTTTTTTAAGTATGCCATCATTTGAGATAAAAATGTAGTTGAATTAATGTAAAATAGATCTATGCTAACAATAAGTTTTCCTAGTTGTTAAAACATAGAATGAGTTTTGTAGTAAGAATGCATTAATAAGCAGTTTTTTATATAGAAAACAGACAGGAATTTATAAAAAGCTACTTTACATCTAAATTTTTGAATCTCTATTATTGATTTTTGTCACTAAAAGTGTTTATTTTTATCTTTATTGAATTCAGTATATAATTCAGTAGCCACCTGAAAACATGCTAGATATTATGTAATCTCTTAGATATTCAGAAGAGGACTACAACTTGACCTTGATTAATTTGGCTACTCTCAAGGGACAAAGGCATAAAATTAAAATATGTAGTAACAGATACTAAAAATATTCAAAGGCTGCAATTATAGAATCAAGAAGAATAAACTTCATTGTCCTTAGGAAAGAGTATGTTTGTTATACAGGAGGTGACGTTTACCTGCCTTAAATGCCTAGAGGATTTTTCCAATCAGAACCCTTTGGGCATGAAAGGAATTGATGCGTTTGGAAAACTGTTTTACACTGTTGTTCTGTGTGACTTCAGTTTAGGGAATGTGCGAGTAATATTTGAGGATTGACATTGGGAAGTAGAGTGGCAAGTGATGAGGCCATAAAATGAGTCAGAACCTATAGCATTTTTAATGTCAGTCGAACAAATCTGCATTTTATTTTGTGTGTAAGAGAACCTATAAAGATTTAAGAAAGTAAATAATTTCAGTGGACATTCTGGAAAAACACAACTTTAAACATTAAATTTAGTTTAACAGAGACTGAACTATGAAGAAAGCTGAGCGCAGAAGAAGATGCTTTTGAACTGCGGTGTCGGAGAAGACTCTTGAGAGTCCCTTGGACTGCAAGGAGATCCAACCAGTCCATTCCA
>SJYU01008257.1:0-35975 GCA_006410795.1 Tragelaphus strepsiceros
TGTTCGTAGTGATGCTTTCTAAGGCCCACTTGACTTCACATTCCAGGATGTCTGGTTCTAGGTCAGTGATCACACCATTGTGATTATCTGAGTCGTGAAGATTTTTTTTGTACAGTTCTTCTATGTATTCTTGCCACCTCTTCTTAATATCTTCTGCTTCTGTTAGGTCCATACCATTTCTGTCCTTTATCAAGCCCATCTTTGCATGAAATGTTCCTTTGGTATCTCTGATTTTCTTGAAGACATCCCTAGTTTTTCTCATTCTGTTGTTTTCCTCTGTTTCTTTGCACTGATCGCTGAAGAAGGCTTTCTTATCTCTTCTTGCTATTCTTTGGAACTCTGCATTCAGATGTTTATATCTTTCCTTTTCTCCTTTGCTTTTACTTCTCTTCTTTTCACAGCTATTTGTAAGGCCTCCCCAGACCCCCAAAGTCAGGGTACTCACCTCTCACTCACTGACTCCCAGATGGACCATCACTGATGCACAGTTCTGAGTGCTAGTCATGGTGTGGGGTCCAAATCTTCTCCTTGTCCATTTCCACTCATTGGCCCTGAATGACCAGTCAGGAGTCAAAGCCATGTGCATTAAGTTTCGAATTCAGGTGCAAGTTCCAAACCTTGGGTGAAATAACATGTAAATTAAGTTCTATAGTTTATAATCTAGCCTTGTGGCTAGAGGGAAAGCCAATAATTTGATGACTGATCGAGAGCTCTAAGAGAGCTCAGGATACATCAGAAAGCAAGAATGATCACTGGCAACCCACCCTCTTATGCACTGTCTGTGGCTGCTTTCACACTTAGCACCAGAGCTCATAGTTGCAACAGAGACTTTAGTCTCTGGCCAGCAAAGCTGAAAATATTTACTATCTGGTCCTTTCCAGGAAAAGACTTAAAAAATTCCTGAACCCTTGGGTTCACGGAGGAGAAGAGATTCACCTACAGGCTGTACATGGGTGGGTCCATAAAAGACATGAGTCATCCAGAGATATCAAAGTTCCAGGTTGGATGGCATCATCGACTCAATGGACATAAACATGAGCCAACTCCTGGACATAGTGGAGGACAGAGGAGCCTGGCGTGCTACAGTCCATGGAGTCACAAAGAGTCGGACACGACTTAGCAACTGAACATAAACAACCAAAGTCCCCTCAACAAGATGGTGATGGACATCTTTCAAATCCTAGGGAGAAATTGGCCGGAAGAACCAGGCTCTGATGCAATGAGACACCGGCAATAACACCTGTGAAGGGGCTGGTGGAGGCACAGGTCAATCCCATTAGGATCCTCCCAGCAGCGCGGGGAAGCACACCTGTGTCTGAGTAACACAGAAAGGATGGACAGGAGCCCCTGAGAGCAATTAGGAGAACCACTGTTTCTGCGGTTCAGTCTCTCGGTCGTGTCTGACTCTCTGTGAGTTTGCTCAAACTCACGTCCATTAAGTCAGTGATGCCATCTAGCCACAGAAAAGGTCAAAGAGAAGATAAAATTAAATCTGAGCTTCTCCGTGATTTTTTTGAATTTAATATTAATAACACTCAGGTCCTAAAGATCAGAGTTCCCCCACTGATACCCATAAGACACAATCTTCCAAATTTCTCAGAGAAATTGGTCATTAACATTTAGAACCATGTAAGCATGGTCTTTCTCCTGAAGAGTCCCACTGAATTTTAAAGCCTCTGACCAATCTTGCCGCAAAGAGACCTGCTGAACTCAAGAGTTGCCCAAAGAATTTTGTCCATGGGACCTTTTCACCTGGTAACTGCCATCTGTACCCAGCACTGGTATTCCCAAGATTACTTCCAGGGGATGTTGCACTCCAGCCCAACCCCAAACTTTTCAGGTCAGACAAATCCCTCCATGCCTTGCACCCCAGTGTTAGCATCACACAGCCATTTCCAGAGGGAAAGGGTCCCCTTCGTAGGGTGAAAGGAATCTGACAGTGACCCTCCCACAGGAGAAAGATTACAATAGTGCTTTGTGCTCAAAATCTTTGAGAAAATAGTCAACCAGCTTGTTTAGGAAACATTTACCCATCCACCTATGATAATGGCAGACGGGTCCTCCTCTCCCCCAGGATCTGAGCCTGTTCTAAGACACTGACCCAGGACTCCTGCTGATCATCTTGACATTCACTGCGGAAGATGAAAAGGAGGAGCTGGGACGGGCAGGCAGTAAGGACCGTCCTTTCCTCCTTCTGCCGAGGTTGAGCAGCCCTTCGAGCTCATAAGGAGACTGACCCCCATGTTTTTCCCTCCCAGGCATCTGATTCCAGGTGTGTCTGCTCCACCCACCCCAGCTGAGGTCTGTGTCACAGAATGGGGTCAAGGTGCCCACAGAGGAGATCTCTCAAGGCCAAGCCTGGAACGAGCCCTCCAGAAGCCTGAGGAGGGGGCCCACTATGCGTTCCACATCATCAGAGCCGGGGTTCCTTTCTCTTAGGCTCTTTTAAAAAGTAAATGTTGGAAAACCTGTGTTTTGTCATAAGACCTGTCCTTCTTAGATATTCATTTAGATTCAGAAAGTGAATTTTGTTATGCCTCCGGGTCATTTCATAAAAACATTTTCATTCCGGTTTCTTTTCTTGAGCTGTGATGCGTACGCATTATTTCCAAGTTTGAACTGTATGAAAGACGTTCTCTCTCCCCTCCCTGAACTCGGGGACTCTCTTTACATCTCATCTGAGACGGTGACTCTCGTCAAGTTCTTATCTGTCCAGGTCACTTCTGAAATCTCAGCACAGCAAACAAATGGAAATCAATCATCTCCTGGGGGTGGGGAGANGTGGGGAGGGAGGTGGGGGTGGGGGGAAGAACCCACCCATGTTGGAAGGCGCTCTGCCAAGGGCATGGTGGGCACTTTGCATATCTAACTTCATCCTCAAATGTGAGCATGAGATGGACATTATCTTCTTTACAGATAAGGAGCCTGAGGCTCTAACCTTCAGCTGTATCTGATCACCAAGGGCACGAAGCCTCCAGTCCAGTAACGAAAGTCCTGGAAATTACTGTGGCTTGCATCATTCAATGTCATAATACTTGTTCATAAATTGTATCTAGTTATCTATTGCTGCAGAATCGATGACCCCGAAGCCCTGGGGCTTAAACCACACATTTATTTTCTTTTGCTAAGCAGGGCTTAACAGGGAAGCTAGGCTCTGCTCCATGTGGCATCACTCAACACAACTCAACTGTTTGTACTTTGGAGAGGGCGCATCACAGAGCTGCAAGTTGGTGCTGGATATTGGGTCCCCTCTGTGTGGACATCCCCACCCGGTGGCTTGAGCTTCCTCACAGAATGGTACTGGGAACCAACCAACTAACCAAGTGTCCCAGGAGGTGGGAAATAAAATACATCAGTTTCTTAAAACCCGAGTCAGAAAACTGGATGGTCAGTCCCCTGCCCCCTTCTGTCCAAGCACCCCAGACCTCTCTGCAGAAAGAGAACCAAGGAATTTTGGAAATACGTTTCCAAGCTTTCACAGTCACTTATTTGTCATATCATTTATTCATTCACTTATTTATTCTTAAAAAGCTATTTTGAATATGATTAAAGCTGTCCTTCAACTCAGGGACCATGCTTAAGTAGACAAGACTCAAATGGTAGAGAGCAGCCCCAAAAGTCAGAAATGTTTCCCCCAAAAGCCTGTTCCTTAGCTTGTTGCTGGTGATAGAGAAGAATCCAAACCTGTGGAAGACAGTTTCTTATTTTGAAAAATAAGGAGAGAGGAATGCAGGGCATTGCCGCTTGTGGCAGAGCTCGCAGCTGAGACACATCTCCTGGGACAAGTTCCTGTGTCTCCTATACATGACTGATGATTCAGAGCCCAAACTTCATTTGATGAGCATGGGACCTTTGCTTCAAGACACTCGCTCTCTTCTCTTTCCTGGGTGAAAAGAGGTCCTTCTTCTCCTCGGCCACAGTGAGTTTGCTTGCAGCCTTCTGGTCTATTCCAACCCTCTCTGATGTTTTATTAACAATTCCTCTTTATTTTCTCAGAGCTTTCATACATAGGGTTAGCTCTAACCCTGACAGATCTCAGCCTTTTTACCACTCCTTTAAAAAAAAAAAGAAAAGAACATTTCAGCACCAATTAAGTGAGCTGAAACTCAGGAAGCTGTGAGAGAGCAAGGGGACCCCACTTTGGGAGCTTCCAAGGTCCAGAACGCCCACACCTGAAAAGCTGACTGGTTGATTACATCAATGTCCATTGACTAGTTTTGAGAATTACATTTTCATTTACTTGTCACCTTGACATGGTACCATCTTCAAACAAACAGGCGTGATTATCACAAGATCACCGAATAGTGATCACACAGTGATGCACACCACAGCCGGAGGGAGCCCATGAAATGTGTAAGCAGTTGAACCTCAGAGACAGATGAGCATTTTCTCTGGATTCTTCCCAGCCCCCACGGCCACCCCAGGAAAGGGGCGTTTCACTTTCTTCCAGGGGGATCCTCCTTACCCTGAATACAGACTCATGGATTCTTCACTAATTCATTTATTGAAAATTAAGCAAGGGCATCTGGAATAGAGGCATGCCTGAGTCTCATGAGTTTGTGCTCATACACAGGGGTCTATGGCCTTTGGACAGAGCGGCTGTGGGCCTTGGGGACCTATGTCCTTGCTTCTCTAGACCAAGCTGGGACTCTGCAAATTGCAGGGAGGTGAGGAGATGCAAAACAGAGAGAAGAGACCTCTCAACAGAACAGAGATGAGAGAATAATGAAGAATCCAGAAGCCTGCTCCTCAACGCAAACAGACTCCAGGCAGGCCCGTTCAGCGACCCCTGCCTGGCACAGTGTGTGTGCACTCACACACACGTGCTCAAGTGTGCCTCTGGAAGCTCTGCTTTCAAAGAGTCTGTAATGTATGCTGTGAACAGCAAGGAGAGACAAGAAGGCTTTCCAGTTTTCATCCCAATCCAAAGAAGGGCAATGCTAAAGAATGTTCAAACTACTGCACAATTGCCCTCATTTCACATGCTAATAAGGTTAGGCTCAAAATCCTTCAAGCTAGGCTTCAGCAGTATGTGAACCAAGAATTTCCAGATGTACAAACTGAGCTTAGAAAAGGCAGAGGAACCAGAGATCAAATTGTCAACATTCATTGGATCATAGAGAAAGCAAGGGAATTTCAGAAAAATATCTGCTTCTGCTTCATTGACTGTGAGAAGACCTTTGACTGTGTGGGTCACAGCAAACTGTGGAAAGTCCTTCAAGAGGTGGGAATACCAGACCACCTTACTGTTTCCTATAAAACCTGTATGCAGGTCAAGAAGCAACCTTACATAGAACAACTGACTGGTTCATATTGGAAAAGGATTACAACAAAGCTGTATATTGTCACCCTATTTATATAGCTCATATGTAGAGTACATCATGCAAAATGCCAGGCTGGATAAATAACAAGCTGGAATCAAGATTGCCAGGAGACATACCAATAACCTCAGATATGCAGATGATACCACTCTAATGGCAGTAAGTGAAGAAGAATTAAAGAGCCTCTTGATGAGGGTGAAAGAGCAGAGTGAAAAAGTTGGCTTAAAACTCAACATTCAAAAAACTAAGATTATGGCATCTGGTCCCATCAATTCATGGCAAATAGATGGGGAAACAGTGGAAATAGCGACAGACTTTATTTTCTTGGGCTCCCAAATCACTGCAGATGATGACTGTAGGCATGAAATTTAAAAATATTTGCTTCTTGGAAGGGAAGCTATGACAAACCTAGGCAACATATTAAAAAGCAAAGACATCATTTTGCCTACAAAGGTCCATATAGTCAAAGCTATGGCTTTTCCAGTAGTCATGTATGGATGTGAGAGTTTGACCTTAAAGAAGTCTAAGCACTTAAGAATTGATGCTTTCAAACTGTGGTGTTGGAGAAGACTCTTGAGAGTCCCCTGGACTGCAAGAAAATCAAACCAGTCAATTCTAAAGGAAATCAACCCTGAATATTCATTGGAAGGACTGATGTAAAAGCTGAAGCTCCGATACTCTGGCCACCAGATGAGGAGAGTCAACTCACTGGAAAAAACCCTGATGCTGGGAAAGCTTGAAGGTGGGAGGAGAAGGGGATGACAGAAGTTGAAATGGTTGGATGGCATCACTGACTCAATGGACATGAGTTTGAGCAAACTCTGGGGGATGGTGAAAGACAGGGAAGCTTGGCATGCTGCAGTCCATGGGGTCATAAACAATTGGACACAACTTAGAGACTGAACAGCAATGAATGCTGTGATGGGGTCTCAGCAATGTGGAGAAGCTTCTTACCTGGCACAGTGCAGGGCACTTAGTAGGAACTCAGCAGATTGCTCGCAAAGGGAACAACATGCAGTGGAGAGGTGCTTGGTGGAGGCAGGGGGTTAGATCTCCCCGCCTCACCCACCTGTTCGCTCCCAGCCCTGCAAAGTCCCACCTGAAGTATTGGTTCATCTCCAGGTCCCTCCCTCTTGGCTTTTTGCTTTTGGTTTACAAATGGAACACACACACGTGCACAGGCAGGCACATACGTATATGAGTGCATGTGAGAACATAGGCTCAAACACATCCATACGTACATACATGCACATGTGAAATGAAGTGAAAGTCGCTCAGTCGTGTCCAACTCTTTGCAACCCTATGGACTATACAGACCATGGAATTCTCCAGGCCAATCTCAGTTGCTATCCCTTCTCCAGTGGATCTTCCTGGCCCAGGAATCGGACCATGGATCAAACCCAGGTCTCCTGCATTGCAGGCGGGTTCTTTACCAACTGAGCTATGTGTGCACTTGCAAACACCACGCAGGTACCCACACCCAACTCCTAGTTCTGACCTTACACTACATAATACATCCTTCCCTCACACCTTGACACAGACCCAGCCTCCCAGACAAAGGCCAGTCCCTGCCTCTGCTAGGTTGGCATCTGCCCAAGAGGGCCCAGGTTCATCCTCCCCTCTCATGCCTCCGTCCCGCTTCTACAGAATCGGGGCCACAAGACTCAGCACCGCCTTCTTCACAGACGGGCCCCTTCCATTCCACTGCTTGCCGTCCAGCCCCTGGGGGTGGGGGGCAGGGATGGGCTTGCCCAGCTTTGCACCCTCTCAGGGTCCCCAGCAGACAGCACAGTGACAGGTGTCTCAGACGCTGCTGCACTGAGCAGCAGTCTGGAGCGCCTGGACTGGCAGAGGGACAAGGTTTGTCTTCTCAGGACCCTCAGAGGTGCCTCCAGCACCCCCATCAGCAGTGCTCCTCTGCCCTCCCCCACCTTGCCTCCACCAGGAGTCCTCCCCTCCGCGTACCTGCGAGTGAGCTCCAGCAGCCTAGGAGCACATGTGCAGAATGCATTTTAAACACATAAACACAAAGGTTACAAAGAGCTCAAGGATACTGACAGCCTGCTCCCGGCATGTGAACTTGGTGGGGGAGGGCCCGTTCCAGCAGTACGTGTCCCCTCCCCATCCTTGGCACCTCTTATCAGGACCCCCTCCAGGTCAGGGGTGGGGGGCTGGAGCATGCATCATGCAGGACGAGGAGATCCGAGATAAAGGACCTGCTCCTGGGGCTTTGTGAGCAGCCATGGCTGCTGTTCTGTACAGAAAGATGGGAGTCATGATTTATGGTCTGCAGGGCTTGGGTGGATACGGGAGGTGGGGGCGGTGCGGACAGAGCTGTTCTCACAGATAAGAGCAAATAATTGTTTCCACCGCAGGGCTGTTTTTCAGCCGAAATCTGTGGGCTTGGGAAGTACTTTCTTTGCTTTTATTGTTGATTCCACGAGGCACTCTATATATTAAGCACTGAGACCAGCCAGAAGATAAGTAGAATGAATCCAAGGACCACACCAGCTCCAAGTAGAAAAAGGGCTTGTTTTTTTCTCAGTGGCAAAGCAGAGGCAATCAATTCTTACAAGATTTCAGGATTGTTCTTTTTCAGACTGGGTCTATTTCCCTTTAGTGACAGTTGTCAGAAGTCACTTTTAAGAAAGTGCTTTGAAATTGAACAGAAAATGTCTGGCATGTTTATTCCTATTCTCGTGAAGTTCAGATGAGATGTGAGCACCAGGCAGGTTGCCTGGAGCCCCAGGCTCAGCAAACGCGCGCTTCCTTCAAACCTTGTCTCTGGGAATCGGGAGGGGAGATCAGAGGTCTAGGAAGCGCTCTGGCTGGGATTCGGCCCAGATGGGATAGACGATGGGTCATCACGCCAGGTGAGCATCTGTCTTGAGGTCTCAGCACCTTTATGGACAGGTACTCCACAGGGAAGCCCCACTCTAGGAGCTGGGATGGAGACAGAAGCCAGATCTTAGGTTCTGAGCTTCAATCACAGGCAAGGTCATGCTGGGCTCTGGTCGGAACCTGGTATCCATCAGAGAAGCAGGAGTGGCAGGGACAGTCCAGGAGCGGGTGTTGTTCAGTTGATTAATCGTGTTGGACTCTTCGACCCCATGGACAGCAGCATGCCAGGCTCCTCTGTCCTCCACCGTTTCCCGGAGTTTGCTCAGATTCATGTCCCCTGAGTCCATGATGGCGGGTGGTGCCTTCACCAGACTTCCTAGAGACACAGGAACCGGGGGTGTCAGGGCCCAGGTGTGAGTCTCATCACCGTGGTTTAAAGCTCCCCACGTTTACAGCAACATCATCAACTCAGTGAACAGGAACCAGATTTGGTGAGGCCTGCTGGTGCAGGGCCAGGCTGGTGAGCGGGCCTGTGGGTTTCCCTTGGCTTGGTGGCCCATGTGAGGGCTCTGGCCTTCCTCCCCAGCTCTGACCATCCACCAACCCCGCATGGGGGTGCTGGTCTGACTCCAGGACCCCAACAGCCCCCTGCCTGGATGAAGACCCCCACACCCTGTCCAGTCCACTGGAGGCAATCACTGAGAGAAGGGGTCCCCAGGTAGCATGGGTCTGGGGGCTCAAGCACAAAAAAGAGGACCAGAATAGTCTATGCGGTGGCCCTGCCCGTGGTAACAGTCCTGTGATGGTTCTGAACACAGCCCAGGGGTGGAGACGGAAGAGAGGACAGTGCCCATAGCCCCTGCTGTGGGGACGTTCACCCTCAGAGCCCCATCCCCTCCCTGTACAGCCCACCTCGGCCAGCACAACTTCACCGTCCTCTGCCCCCGACCGGGTCCATGTGCATCTAAACCCTGAGGGGGAGAAGGGGCCGACAGAGGATGAGAGGGTTGGACGGCATCACCAACATGATGGACATGAGTTTGAGCAGGCTCCGGGGGTTGGAGATGGACAGGGAGGCCTGGCGTGCTGCAGTCCATGGGGTCTCAAAGAGTCACACATGACTGAGTGACTGAACTGAGACCCGGAGAGATGTGGGTTCCAGCTGCGGTCTGATCCAGTCATCTGAGGAGTATCCGGGAGACACCCTGACTGCAAAGTGGGCCTCAAGATGGGGGGCGGGGAACTGACCAGTCTTTAAACCAGCCTGGCCTGAGGTGGTCACCATCACCTGTACTCAGCTTCCAGAGCAAGTCCTGATCCCTCCAACCCTCGGAAGGCAGGGAGGCTGGCTGAGGCCGCCGCATGTGCATTTATGCAGAAACCCTTACCCAGCACTGCCTACCTGCTCTGGGGACTCCATGGACATGACCCCCTGGGAGCCCCACCCAGTTGCAACGGGATGTGTGACGCCTGCACCCATTTCACAGATGATGGAGGGAGGACCAGAGAGCTCATCTCAGCTGCACATGGTCCCCGACCTTGTGAGAGGTGGAGTGGGGACCCCAGTACAACCACGGACAGAGGACCATACCCTGAGAGTGACGGGCACACCTGTGCGTGTGTGCTCGGTTGCTCAATCATGTTCCACTCTCTGCAACCCTATGGACCATCGCCCATCAGGCTCCTCTGCCCATGGGATGTCTTAAGCAAAAATACTGGAGTGGCTTGCCATTTCACTTTCCAGGGGATCTTCCCAACCCAGGTATCAAACCAGCATCTCCTGCGTCTCTTGCATTGGCAGATGGATTCTTTACCACTGAGCCATCTGGGAAGCCATTCTTAGCAAAAAGAAATATGAATTGGCAGAGTAGCATTGACATATATGCACTCCCCTGTATGAAACAGATAGTCAGTGCGAAGCTGTTGTGTAACACGGGGAGCTCAGCTCAGTGCTTGGGGTAGGGAGTGGGAGGGAGGCTCGAGAGAGGGTGCTACGTGCTAACTCACTTCAGTGCATGACTCTTTCAACCCCATGGACTTTATCCTGCCAAGCTCCTCTGGCCGTGGGATTCTCCAGGCAAGAATGCTGGAGTGGGTTGCCATGTCCTCCTCCAGGGGATCTTCCTGACCCAGGGCTCAAACCTGCATCTCCTGCATTGGCAGATGGGTTCTTTACCATTAGCACCACATGGGAAGCCCCAGGAGGGAGAGGATATATGCACATGTGTAGCTGGTGCTGCTGCTGCTAAGTCGCTTCAGTCGTGTCCGACTCTGTGCGACCCCATAGACGGCAGCCCACCAGGCTTCCTCGTCCCTGGGATTCTCCAGGCAAGAACATTGGAGTGGGTTGCCATTTCCTTCTCCAATGCATGAAACTGAAAAGTGAAAGTGAAGTCGCTCAGTTGTGTCCAACTCTAGCGACCCCATGGACTACAGCCCACCAGGCTCCTCCTTCCGCAGGATTTTCCAGGCAAAAGGACTGGAGTGGGGTGCCACTGCCTTCTCCGTAGCTGGTGCAGTGTTGTCCAAAGAACTAACATAACATTGCAAAGCAATTATCTTTCAATTTAAAAAATTAAAACAGAAATTGCTTGAATATCCATAAGTATTTACTTATCTTCTCAATAATCCCATGAAAAGCGAAAAGTGAAAGTCACTCAGTTGTTCCCAACTGACACAACCCCATGGACAATACAGTCCTGGAATTCTGCAGGCCAGAATACTGGAGTGGGTAGCCTTTCCCTTCTCCAGGGAATCTTCCCAACCCAGGAATTGAACCAGGGTCTCTCTCCTGCATTGGCGGTGGATTCTTTACCAGCTGAGCCACAAGGGAAGCCCAAGAATACTGGAGTGGGTAGCCTTTCCCTTCGCCAGCCGATCTTCCCAACCCAGGAATCTAACCGGGGTCTTCCGCATTGCAGGCAGATTCTTTACCAGCCGAGCCACCAGGGAAGCTCCAATAATCACATTTACGGCTTTAGATCGGTATCACGAGCCCTCTTGAGAAGGGGCTGGAAGCTAGGAAGAATTCTAGCATGAGTGATGGAGCAGACCTAGGCAGGTCTTCCCCCAAGTCCTGCCACGGGCAGGTCAGAGAGTCAGGCTGGCCACCAGGTAACAGGGCAGGAGCGGCCCAGCGGCCTCCCAGGATGGAGCCAACAGGACACAAGTAAGCAAAGGGCGGTGGGAAGCCTGCTGCTCCCTCCCGCGCCTGGGAGCCTACTGAAAGCCACGTTTGCACACCTTTTGCTCTGAGGACCACATTTAAATGTAATAGGTAGTGCTGTAATTACAGACACCCTGAGGTGACTTCCTCTGTGGAGAAGCATTTGTATAATTTCAGAAATTACCTCGTTTTTATTTCTGGTTGCAGAGTTTAGAATTTTAATACCTTCGCATTCACATAGAGGCGTAGCAGAGAGGAACCTGGGATCCTTTTTGTGGAGGCCAGCATTTAATGAACATCTGTGCTGGGCCAGACTCCAATTATATATAATCTCCCACACTCAACTGCTTCCTTCATGAAATATATATAATGCCTATTTGATAGGGCTGTCAAGGATTAAGTTAAATGGGATAAAATAATGTAGCTGGGGACACACAGCTGGGAAGAAACAGAACGGGAGTCACCCCGTGGTCTCCCTGGCTCTCGCCTCACAGCCTCGCTGGCTCCCACACACTGCCTGGCCCTGCTCACAGAAGGTGCCAGGTCTTCCTCCCTGCGGACCTCTCATCCATCTCCTGACCTGGATTTAATTCCATGGTGGATCAAACTACCAAGCCACTGCTCTACCCCCACTTACATGCTCACCTAAAATCCACGTGGGTGCTCAGCTGCTTCAGTCGTGTCTGACTCTTTGCTGACCCATGGACTGCAGGCTCCTCTGTCCATGGGATTCTCCAGGCAAGAATACTGGAGTGGGTTATCATGCCCTCCTCCAGAGGATCCTCCTGACTCAGGGATGGAACCCACGTTTCCTGCGTCTCTTGCAATGCTGGCGGATTCTTTACCCACTGAGCCACCAAGGACAACCCCACCTAAAATAATTGCATTACTAAGAAGAAAGAGTACTGTGCAGTTCACGCCATTATAAACTTCAAAATTCACTCAGTGATGTTCACCAAGTCCCCATGGTTTGCAGGAGCTATCCCGTGAGCTGGGGGTGCGGGGGGCTCTGCACCCTTGAGGTGACATTACGGAAGAGGGGAGGAAACACAATGAACAAGCCTCAAATATAAAGGAGGAGCTGTCAAGCTGTTCGGCCAGCCACGCAGAGAATGCTGTAGCAAAGGTGAGTTTGTACAAGAGAGATCTGGAGGAGTGTGTTCCTGGCAGAGGGAATAGCTGGCAAGAAAGCCCTAAGGCAAGAGTGAGCTTCTGTATCCGAGGACTAAAAGGAGATGGCATGGCTGGAGGGTGTAGGAGAAAAGAGTTGCCCGGAATGAGGTCAGGGAAAAGGTGATTCTAACTTTCCTGTTGGAATTGCTTCTTGGACTTGCTCTCCGTTGCTTGTGTTATTATAATCATACATAATGGCTTGCCTCAGAGGACCTTGCCCCTCTGCCTGACCGTTAAAGCGCTTTTGTTCAGGAACCTGTCTACCTGTGGATGGCAGGAAAGAAGAAATGAACACATCCCCCTGCCATTTTGGGAGATGATTACAAGATGAACGACCTTTTCACTTGGCTTCTTCGCCTTCCCCTGTCTCTGTTCTATAAAACAGCCTGGCACCCAGACCCAATAAGGTGGTTATTTGGAGACATTAGTCTGCCATCTTCTTGGTCTGGAGGGATGTCCTCCAGGATGGGCAGGAAGCTGCCCCAGGATGAGGGCAGGAGATGGGCAGAAACCACACCCCATGAGAATCACAGCCAAGGGTAGGGGAATGGGTTTTATTCTGAGGGCAACCAGAAGCCTAAAGGTGGCCTTGAGCCAGGGAGAAGCACAGCCTCTTTTGCATCATGTGGTGTGTGTTTATATCTCTCCGCTGCTGTGTGCAGAGTGGACTGGGGGTGGTCAGGTGAGGAGTGGAAGCAGAGAGAGTGTCTCCCATAGAGGGCATTTGCTAGCTTGTGCTGGAGGGTGGAGAAAGAGGGGAGAAGAGGGCAGGGGTGGCGTTTGTTCAGGATAGAACAGGAGAGAGGAGCCACAGGATTCGGTCGACTAAAATAAACGCACCACTAAGAGTTGCGAGTTTTCTTGGGGGCAGCATGAGGACGGCAGCCCGGGAGACAGCACCTCGAATACTGCTTCCAGAAACCGCTCCAGAGCCAGGGGGAAAGACAGTGTGATGTGATTTTGGCAAAGGGAGAGTATATACAGTGAAGCACATATTTTTTGTAGAAAGTTTCTGCTGATCTCACGAAGCTTCTGCTAGTCACAGCACACAATGATCCCCATGAAGGATTTCAGTGCTTTTCTAGATCTTAGGAGATACAAGAACTGGGCTCAGAAACTCAGCTCCTGAGAACATCTAACCATCTGAAGACCTGTCCCGCCAGTTTTCCTGGGGCACAGAGCGCTGCCCTCCACCATTTCTGCTCTCCGCCCTGAGCTCCTTTCACGGGGGTTGAAGGTCAGCAGCTGCAGTGGTACCTGATTTAATCCTTGCAGAGGTAGGTGGCAAGCATCCATGGCAAGGGCCAATTTGCGGTTGACAAGTTGATGAACTGGGCAGGGGCTGTGCACAACTGAACCATTTTCTGTAATTAACCCATCCCCAGCCAGTCCTGAGCCCAGCTGCACTGAGAGGGGAACAGATGTCCCTGCCCCACTCACTGTGGTTGTGGCTACGTGACTTCCTCTGACCAGCAGAGTGTCCATGGAAGTGATGGGGTGCTGAGACTGCAGAGGGCTCAGACGGCACGGCCTTCCTGAGCTCCTGCCTGCAATGTAACTAAAGCACCTCCCAAGGAGTATTTCTCTGCCAACCTGGGACCTTGACAACAAGACACTGGGACCCTAGCTGGGCCCAGTGGAGTGCATCCAAGACCAGCTGAGCCCAGAAGGCTTCCACCCACATGCTAACCTGTGAGCCAGAAAGGGATGTTTGCAACTGTCAGCAACGGGGACTCCAGGATTCTCTGTTTCCCTGGCAGAAGCTGCCTTCTAAAGGAATGGCTTCAGATGTTTGGATTAGCAACTGTGTAGACAGTGGTTCAGGGCTTCCCAGGTGGCTGCCTTAGTGTTAAAGAACCTGCCTGCCAATGCAGGAAACATAAGAGATGTGGGTTCAATCCCTGGGTCAGGAAGATCCCTTGGAGGAGGGCATGGCAACCCACTCCAGTATTCTTGCCTGGAGAATCCCATGGATAGAGGAATCAGTCTATAGGTTGCAAAGGTGACTTAGCACACACAGATGGTGATGCAGTTGGCTGATTTAGGGGGTGACAAAGTGAAGTATGGAAGTAAGAACTAAGAGTCTGTCCTAGAACACTTTTTGAAAAAAAATATTTCAAGTCCTGTGGCTTTTTTAAGATTTATTTTTGGCTGTGGTGGGTCTTTGTTGCTGTGTGGGCTTTTCTCCAGTTGCTGCGAGCAAGGGCTACTCTCTAGTTGGATTTCGAGGGCTTCTCATTGCAGTGGCATCTCTTCTCTTCCCATCAACAGGGTGGCCTGTGTTGTAGAGCATAGGCTCTAGACCACAGGTTCAGTATTCGTGGCTCATGGGCTTAGTTGCTCCAAGGTGTGTGGGATCCTCTGGATCAGGGATCAAATCCATGTCTCCTGCATCGGCAAGAGGAATCTTTACCACTCAGCCACCAGGGAAGCCCTAGGACACTTGAAACACACATGGATACCAGCTGTTTTATGGAGGAGAAAACACAACTTTTCTTTTTATATTCTTTGGATTTGTAGGAAAATCCAATAATTTCCATTGGAAATTTAATATCCAAGATAAATGTTATATCCTTTATACCCAGTCTGTTCATTGTCACACACTTTATTCTCTGAAGGTAATTCACATTTATTCAAAAGAAAGAGCATTTAGAGTTAGAACTGGTTTATCCTGAAGAGATTCCAAAGAGCTGAAAGAGAGAAATGGGATTGGAAGGGTGAAGCCTGCTAACTGTGATCATCATCATATGGTTGACTAAGACTTCCGGGCGATCAGATGGGGAAGAGATTGCCCTTAAAATCTCGCTGGGTCATCCTCAGAAATAATAGCCCTGTGGACGGCCCACCGTGACGACAGCCAAGAGAATCTCTCCAAACAAGTTCAAGCCCTTTTTGTTGCTGTTTTTTGTTTAAATCAAGACAGTCATCTTAAAGATGATGAGGAACAGATTTTGTTTGGAAATTCTACCAAGATATTTAGCTTATGAATAACTTTACATCATCTTTCATTCACTGACTGTAGTATTTCCACCTAACTATGTAATCTTCATGATTAACATCTTAATGCTACCCAAAGAATAGACATACCATAATGTATCTTTTTTTAGTTTATCTTTTGTAATGTAATTTTTCTGGAAAAAGAAATCTCAACCCACTCCAGTTTTCTTGCCTGGGAAATTCCATGAACAGAGGAGACCAGCCAGCTGCAGTCCTAGGGGTTGCGAACAGTTGGACACAACTGAGCAACTGAGCACACACAATGTAATTTCCTACAAAAAAAACATACATTTATAGAAAGTTGTTAAATATACATTATTAAGTGAAAAAAATCAAGAGATATAAAAGAATGTTCTTGTACGATAATTAAAATGAAGCACAATAAATATTGTATACATAAATAAATATTATATTTAAAAGATATCTGGACAAATTAATGCCAAACTATAAACAGGGGGTAAATTTAAGGAAGTTTCTATTTGTGTTCATTTTTATATTATTTAAATTCTTTATGATGGATACATAGTTTTTCTGTAATTACAAAACAAAAATAAAGGTGCTTACCATAAGTAGAAGAAATCATTCACATCACAAAAGCATAAGGAAGCCATTCTGACACTAAAGCGCTACAGCTAAAATGTTTTTAAATCAGCCTCAAAGAGAAGAACATCATTAGCCAGGCTTTGGGTCCATGAGATAATGAAGAATCCGGCCCCAGCTCACATTTTACAGTCCAGCAGGCCTCCTGACAGCTTACCACGTGCTTACTGCTGCTAATTATACTTTAATGTGGACACAGTATGAATATTTTATGTCCCTCTATTGTTTCTCTGTATATGAGTATCTACAGCCTGAATAAGCAAGCTACAGACTAGAGGCAGAACAAAAGCAAGGCTAAATCCGTGTCCCCTTCGTGACAGAAACCTCGGGTACATTAAACAGGATCATCAGGGACCCAGGTCCTCGCTGACGCTTTGATCTGACCCATCTTCACATCCAAAAGGTGCTTTGAGGATTATTCAGAAACACAGCACGTGCTGAGAGCAGGGAGTCTTAGGCTTCAGCTGAAGACTTGCTCAGTTGCAGGTTTGTAGGACCATGTCCCTGGACACAGTCACAGGGTTTCCGAGCCCCTCAGGGTATGCGTGTGGAGCCACCACCGCAGAGTGTGCCTCATGGGGTCTGCTCGTGCCTCCTGCTCTGCGTGCCACGCTCCTCCCTGACCCACCCTGCCAGCCTCTATGTCCCACCTGCACCTCTCAGCCCTCCTTTACGGGGAAGGAAAACTGAGAGGCAAGCCAGATTCAGTTTGGTTTCACAGTGGGTGGACTGATCTCAGCTGTCCAACCTTCACCCAAGCTTGCCAGTCCATCCACTGCCCCAACGCCTTTGGTGTTTGAGCTTGAATGAAACCGAAAGGTCACCAAAAGCTTCAGGAGAAACTGCTGAATTTCACTGCTGGCTGAGTCAAAAATCTCCAAATTTAGCCCAGATCCATCTTCAATCTCTGATTCATTTGATGCTTGATGCTTCCAGCAAGGCTGGGTGGCTGTTGCAAGTTTGAACAGAATCTCAAACCTTGCAAATTTTTGCCTATTTCAAGCCCTGCCCCTTCTGGGACTTCTGCTTAATAACAAGATGTGAATATTGGTGTTGGACGTGGGCCACCGGCATATTTTGACGGCATCTCCAAGACCAGTGTCACACTCAAGAGAGCCCATTGTGGGCGCGTGCCAGAGAGTCAGCCTGGAATGGACGCTCTGCAGCCTTTTTGTTTTGTTTTCAACTTTCGGTCTCCCACCAGGCTATAGTCATCTCATGAACTTTTGCTTTAAAAAGGAACCTCTTTTAAGGCTGATTCAAAAAATCGATCTTCTATTTTTGGCTATAACATTTGAAGTCAATATAAACTGGAACTTTCCTATAACTTTTTCCCCTAGAACACAGACCAACCCAAAGAGGTGTTGTATCAAAGGATGCCAGAAAAAGCTGGTCTCTGTCCACTTCCTGTACCGTGGGCCAAACTCCCTGGGCCTCCCGGAGTCTCTGTCAGCTTCATCATTGTGCACCTGAGCTGCAACTTACCCAGGTGAGATGGAGAAGCCAGTTGTCCACAGTCTCCCACAGAGTGCGTTCGTAACCCCCGCAGGAGCTCGGAACCCTGTTGGAATCACCTGAGGCTCTCAGTGAAACACCGACCAGACTCAGATCCAAGTGCTCTGCAGGTGACGGTACTGGACAGCCAGGCGAGGACCGCTGATCTGGGACCCTGAGTCCACGGCGACCTCCCTGTCCCACCCAACAGTGCCAGGTTTCTCTGGGCCCTGAGCCTCCCCTGGGGAGTGAGGAAGTGGGCAAGTCAGCCAGGAAAGCAGGAACCTCGGCTTCACAGACTTGGCAACCTCATCAAAGAGACAATACTTGTAAGAACTAGTTAGAGAAAACACCGCACAAAACACCAGACTTCAGAGTTCAGGGAGTTAGAGATGAACAGCAGACCTGCAGGCTGCGTCACTTGGAGCTCCGGACTCAGGCTCTCTGACCCACTCCAAGCGCGATGGACGTAGAGGCCATTGTGTGCGTCATTCCATTCTTTCAAGCAACGATCAATATACCTGCTTGAGCCCCCCAGAAAAGGGTCTTTTTCTTTTTGAATTGTCTATAAATTGCCTTCTTTCACTTTCTTTTGCAGATGCAACTATAACCTCAATTCTTTCTCTGATATCCTGAAGCAGGTTTTCCTCTGCGGATCCCTTTGTGTTGAACTAGTGTTGTCTATAAAGCAGTAGGTTGGATGGTGAGGAGTTGTGACCGTGAACTGTAAAGAAGCCCATGAAGTGTCCTGGCTTCCTGAGCTTGCAGCCCAAACCGCACATAGTCTCAAGGGACAGGGACCCACTAGATGAGGCACGGTGCCCAGGCAGAGGGCAAGGGTGGGTACCGCACTGGCTGGAGAAGGGAGGAAGGCTCATGAGGGCAGCAAGAACAGAGACACTGAGACGGGAGGTGCCTCCTGCCCTGGGAGGGCCTGCAGGTACTCTGCTGGAGCGAGGACAGAAAGGAGACATGAGCGGACAGTAGGTGTGTCCAAGGCCTGGCCATCTAAACCTAGATCTGACTGGGCTCTCCCACTTAGGAGCTGGGTGATTTGGGCAAGTCACTTAGCCTCAGTTTCCCGTTTGCACAGTGAGTATAGTAGCAACCCTCCTTGTTAGATTACTGTCCCAGTTTGGGCTGGTACAACAAAGCTAGCATGGACTGGATGACTTAAACAGTCAGCATTTATTTCTCACCGCTCTGGAAGCTGGAAGTCCAAGGTCAGGAAGCCTGCAGACTTGGGGGCTGGTGAAGGCCAGCATCCTGGCCAGTGGACAGCTGCCTTCCAGCTGTATCCTCACGTGGCCCCTCCCTTTCCCCATAAGGGCACTAATCCCATCATGGGGGCCTCACCCTCCCAGCCTCACCTAACTCTTATCATTTCTCAAGTCCTCACTTCCCAAACCCTCACATGGGGGCTTATTAAGTTTCCAGAGCAGGCATGTGGGGAAGGATACAGACCTTCAGTTCATAGCTGCTATTTCGGGGGATTAAATGAGATTATCCCTGCACATCATTTCAAAAGTGCCAGGAGAATCCTAAGGAGCATATGAACATTGGATATCAAGCTCAGACCCTGGGGGCCAGAGGATGACAGCCATTGTGTGCCCCGAGCAGGGCTGGGTATGACAATCCTGCTCCATCATCCGTTTGCAGAACAGAGTGGCACCAAGGGTAAAACCAGGGAGCTCTGACCCACACTGGAGCCTGGGAACATCCTCAGGTCACAAAGAAGAGAGATAAGGCAAGAATGAAGGAACAGGCCCCCCAACTGGTGTGCTACCCAAGAGAGAGGCGGGACACATGGGTGACCACACAGTCCCTTCCAGCTGGTTCCAGACAGAGGAAGCGAGGTACCCTGGGCCCCCCAGTGAAAAGTTCAGTGCCTGTTGGTCAGGAGAAACCAGGTGTGGTTTGGGAAGCCGGGAAGATGAAGCTGTAGCAGGGGTGGATGCTCCAGAGAGAGAATCTAAAAAGATGAGGGCAATGTGCTAAGGCCGGGGAGCCGGGAAGAAGGCTATCACATGGCAGAGGAGACTGGTTCTGCCGATGGCCAATGGGCAACATAAAGGGAAGCCGGGTTCCATACAGAGCTCACAGCCTGCTGCGTCTGTGGCCTGCTGTGAATTTAGGCTGGCTTGCGCTTGGAAGGAGCCCAGAATCCCATGCTCTGAGAGGGGCGCAAGATACAGAGGCTAAGACGATGAATCAGCGAGGACATGGGGGGATCTTCTGATGCTGGGTGCTCTTGCAGGCACCTTTGAGTTTTCTTTCTCGTCTTTGAGATTTTTAACGCCTTCAGTTTGGATTATTTATTCAATTTTCGAATCTACAGGAGGGACCACGACTTTGTAGATCTATTAGCAACTCTGAGCCCCAGGCAGGTTAACATGTGTCAGTCACAGCCAAAATGGTGCCTCGGAAGGACATATAAAGCTCCTGGAAATGACGAATACAAAGAGCCAGGCTCCGCGTGGAGAAACAAACTGCGGCCCAGGAACCTGAACTATGCTGGCCTTCTGCACAGAAGCTGCTAGTTCTGTCAGGAGACACACTGCTTCCTCGTACCTTTTTTTTTTTTTTTTACTTCAGAAACCGCAAGAGGTACATGCAAAATCTCTAAATGTTTTGGCTAAGTTTTCAGTAACTATGAAATTGACAGATGCATAGCTGGAGGGATAGAAGGATGAAGGGAAAGATGGACGGATGATGGGTGGAGAGATGGGTAAACGAAAGGATGGGTGGATGGAGGAATGGATGAGTGAGGAAACACCAGGGTGGAGATGCACACTTGGCAATAAACCTTCTGACTGAACTGAACAAAAAACGTATAATAACTTCAGTTTCCCATCTGTGATACGGCCACATTTTTATCCACAGCCTTTATCATTACATGGGCTTCCCTGGTGGCTCAGATGGTAAAGAATCTGCCTGCAATTTGGGAGACCAGTGTTCAATTCCTGGGTTGGGGCGATCCCCTGGAGAAGGGAATGGCTACCCACTCCAGTATTCTTGCCTAGAGAATCCCACAGACAAAGGAGTTTGGTAGGCTACAGTTCATGGAGTTGCAAAGAGTTGGACTTAACTGGGCAACTAACACACACTTGTGTGGTAAAACCCAGGAAAAAATAAAGTTCTAGAGAACTTTATCTAGAGAACCTCAAGCAAAAGGTTAACGTAAATAACCTCATTTGGGGCCTTCCCTGGTGGCTCGGTTGGCAAAGAATCCGCCTGCAATGTGGGAGACCTGGGTTCGATCCCTGGGTTAGGAAGATCCCCTGGAGAAGGGAATGGCTACCCACTCCAGTATTCTGGCCTGGAGAGTTCCATGGGCTGTATTATAGTCCACGGGGTCTCAAAGAGTGGACACGACTGAGCCACTTTCACTTTATCTTTGCATTGTAGACTTTGGTTTTGATAAATTTGGGCACATTCAGATGTTACACTACAAAATGCCTTTACAAGGCTCTTCCACACTTCTATCATCCACCACTTTGTCCCCTGATTTTTTTGTTTCCCAACCGAACTCCCAGAGAGCCAGGTTGATGTACAGCCAGGCAGATCCAAGACTTCTGCGCCCGTTTAACCTCTATGGGATCCGGTCTTCTGGTTCATCAAAGTGGGGCTTTGTCTCTAAGGTGGTTGCTGCTTCAAATCGCTCTGAGTCACCTTGGTCTCTAATTGATGTTACAGTTTCCGAGCCTTCTCTCCCCTTGACAGTGACCCTCAGCCGCAGCCATGCCTTCCTTCTTCTCCAACGCACCCTGACTGCTCACCAGCCGTTAATAAACAACTGCTTGTGCATGGCCCTCAGAGGGTCCCCCACTCACGCCATTCACACGATGAGGCTCAGAACCAGAGAGCTCCCTGACTTCTCCCAGAGCAGGAGTGGGGTGGTGGGCAGACAGCGGCTGGGGCTGCCTCCAGTCCAAGGAGGTGCACGTCTCCTGCTCCTTTTTATCTTCAGAAGTGCTTGTCCCACGAGAGACCACAGGGCGCTGTCTCCTGGGCAGAAGGAGCTTCCTGATGCAGAGAAAGGAAGCCCCCAAGTCAGCCTTACTTGTGCCCCCGGACCCCCAGGATGTGCACCCAAGTTCTGGGACCTGGAGGCAGAACCCTCAGACTCACTGAAGCAGAGGCCTGTGTGCAGCAAAGCTGACCCTCTGGCTGATGCCAACTCCTTTATTTCCCTGGCGTTTGTTTCCAGGCATCATGTTCTCAATCAGCCATTATGGGAGATGGGGTGGGGGGGCCGTTCCCTTCTCCAGGGGGGTCTTCCCAACCCAGGGATCGAATCCAGATCTCCCGCACTGCAGGTGGATTCTTTACCAGCTGAGCCACCAGGGAAGCCCTTGTGAGAGATAGGAAATAGTACATACATGTGTTCAAACATTAGGAAACAGGTATTCAGTAGAACTAGCCAGTCTGACATTCTGTATCCACATATGCATGTCTTATGTGTTAAAAGTCCAAAGAAAAGGAATGATTTTCCTTCTCACATATTACATGATTTTGTACGGGATATTGTCTGTATGCTTAGAGCTTAGTCGCTCAATCATATCCAACTCACTTCGACCCCATGGACTGTAGCCCACCAGGCTCCTCTGTCCATGGGAATTCTCCAGGCAAGAATTCTGGAGCGGGGTGCCAGGCCCTCCTCCAGGAGAATCTTCCCCACCCAGGGATTAAGCCCATGTCTCCCGCCTCTCCAACACTGCAGGTGGATTTCTTGCCTTCTGATCCACCAATGCAGCTTCAAAGTCAATACACAAGTCAAACTGGGCAGCTGATGAAAGTGGAATACAACTTAGTTAGTTCACAAGACACTTGTGGACTATTTAATTATCAACTCCTTTTTAACTGACCTTCATTATCGGCCTCAGAAAAATTCTGACAATGCTACCTGCCACCCTCAAAAGCAATCATTGTATAGTGAAAAGCAGTAGTCTTTGGGCCTGGGATTTGGTTTCCTATAAATTAAAATGCTTTCCTTTCCGGTCTGGTCGGAGCTAAGATAATCTCAGAGACAGTGTAGAGAAGGGGCAGGAGGAGGTGGGAGAGACCGGGACCCAGAAGTCTCTGTGACAAGCCGAGCACTTGCCATGGTTTCATCTGAGTTTCATTTTACAAGATCAGGGTAAGGGCATCAGTTGGTAACTACCTGGCAGCCCTCATGGAGGGAACACCCAAGCCGGGTAAACACACTCATGCACAAATCCTCATGAATGAGCCGCCAGACACACACCGGCTTCTTGCGGGGAAGACTTCCTGGACTGTGCCACCCTGTCCCAGGACGTCTGTGGGTGTGTCTGGGCCCCGCGGTCTCCAGAGGGGGACCTAAACTTCGATTCTAGCCATTTAGTAGGGCTGCCTCCCAGCTGCCTGCCTCTCCCTGCAAAGCCAGGACGGCACCCCCAGCCGGCACGCATGATGAGGGCAGAGACCAGGCAGACGCCTCTGCTGGTGTGGGTGTCAGGATGGAATACTATTCACCATCAACAAGAATGGAACGTCCAGCAACAGCGATGGACGTGGAACTCATTGTGCTCCAAGTGAAGTAAGTCAGACAGAGAAAGACAAATCCTGTGTGATAAAAATCACTTACACGTGGAACCTGAAAAATACAACAAACCAGTGAAAACAGCAAAAAGAACCAGATTCACAGATACAGAGAACAGGCGAGCGACTTCCGGAGGAGAGAGGGAAAGAGGAAGGGGCAATACAGGGCTGGGGGAGCGAGAGGCGCAGACTATCACATGTAAAGTAAGCAAGCTACAGGGACACTTTGTACAACACAAGGAACAGAGCTGATACTTTGGAACAGCTACCAATGGAACACGTCACTGTCCGGTCACCAAGTCGTGTCCGACTCTTTGCGACCCCGCGCACTGCCGCACACCAGGCTCCGCTGTGCATCACCATCTCCTAGAGTTTGCCCCCACGTTCATGTCCATTGACCTGCAAGAGCAGCATGTTTGCAGTGGCCGTAACTAGAAAGAGCCCAACCCAAGGCAGAAAGGATTCATGACAGGAACATGGTTGCACGTGGTCAGCTACCCAGTGGAAATGTGCACAGCAGATATGGATCTCGCACAGAGCAGAGAGCGAAAGAAATGGACACACCTGGCTCCGTGGACACAGGATTCAAACCCAGGCTGTACAGAGTAGGGGTAGGGGTCCCTGGAGCGGGGAGCTGAGACCTACAGGAGTCTCAGGGGTCCGGATACCTGGGAGGCGTGTTTCTGCATCTGTGTCCTGTTTCCCTGGCTGTGTTTGCTTTGAGACAATTCATTGATCTCTGCAGTGAAGATTTGTCCACTATCCTGTATACCTGTTTTTAGGGAGCTGAATGTGAAGTTTGCTCTGTGGTGTCTGACTCTTTGAGACCCCGTGGACTATACAGTCCATGGAATTCTCCAGGCCAGAATACTGGAGTGGGTAGGCTTTCCTGTCTCCGGGGGAATCTTCCCAACCCAGGGATCGAGCCCAGGTCTCCCGCATTGCAGGCAGATTCTTTGCCAGCTGAGCCACAAGTAGCCCAAAAAACATATGTCGTATTTCCCAGAATAAAAAAAAGTGACTGCATGATAAAAGAGTGATTATTACGTTATATGGAAAAGGGTGTAATTCAGTTTAGGCTCCTGAGAGGAGGAGCTTATCCCAGATGGTCCACGTGGCCTCTCCATCTAAAAGGAGAGTGTTCTTCTAAGAGATGGAGAAAACACACAGTCACAGAGACGACCACGTCCAGAGGGAGAGAGAGGAGCCGTGCAGCCACAAGCCAGGGACACCTGGAGCCTCCAGGAGCTGGAAGAGGCAGGAAGGTCCGGCCCTGATGCCCCTGCAGGGAGCCTGGCCGTGCTGGCCGCTGATTTCAGACTTGTGGCCCCAAAATGGTGAGAGAACACGATACCTCTGCTATGGAGAGCCACTACATGTGTGGTCATTTGTCACCGCCAGCAGGGGAAAGTAATACCACGCTTACACGTCAGTGAAATAGACAAAGAAAGAAAACGACCTGGTGATGCCCATCCTGCGGCAAACACGCAGGGCAGGGACCAGGGACCAGAGCAGCTGGGTGGTGGCTGTTCTCTCGTAAATTCAAGGTGCCCCCGGGTTTGAAAGCCACAGGGAGAGGGGCCCACCTGCCCAGTTTGGACCTGCACGGCCAGAGAGAGGAGACACAAATGCACCAGATCTCAAGGTGCCCGAGGCCCTTAGAGGCCAAAGGCGTGGATCCAGTGTGAGAATGTCAGCCCGGGGTGTCACTGTCCCCCACCACGTTCAGGCACTCAGGGCAGATGGATGGGTTTAATCAGAGTTGTGGTGTTGCCCAGTGAATTACAAAGTGGAGGGAAGAAGGCCGGGGAATCAAGAGTCATTCCAGGGAGTGAGACTGGGCAGAGCTGGACGAGCAGGGGGATGGGGAGGGAGAGGAGCTGAGAGTGGAAACGTGGTGAGTGAATGAACAGAAGCCTGCGGAGGGCAGGGAAGCCTGCGTGGAGGAGCAGCAGGCAACAGGCGGGGCGAGGAAGAGGCAGTCAGAGGAGGGGGCCTGCAGGGAGATCAGGAAGGAGGAGAGGATGCTGTGTGTTGTTGGGCGGGGTGGTGACAGGGATGGGGTGTGGCCAGGAGCAGGTGGCCAAGCTGGGCACCTTGGGGCAAAGGCAGCTGCAGCTTTGGGAAGGTCAGCAGAGCGACCAGGCATTCTGTGAATTATTTTCAAGGGGATGACGACCTAAAAACGATGGCTGGAGACAAAGTGGAGGGAACAGGATGATCTGGGAGCCAGAGCTCAGGAGTTGAGGAAGGGAGTCTGAGTTCAGGCATGACGGCACAGTGATGTGCACTTCAGAGGGGCCGCCAGGCTGGGGGAGGGCGGGGAGGTGGGCTGTGGAAGAGGCTGTGGGAGGAAGGAGGACCTGGGCTCCACTGGGGACCACGGACAGCGCGAGACAGCATCTCCCTTTCAAGGGCCTCCCCGGAGGATGGCGGATTTCTGCAAAGCAGGGTTTCAGAAAACAGACTGAGTGTACAGCCAGGGTGTCTGCACACGGGTCTCTAAGAGTTTGCTGACAAGAAACACACCAGAGAGAAGACGGGCACTGCACTTCAGCCATGGAAATTCTGACACCTGGACGAATGTGTGACATGGCTAGGGCTGTTTAGTCACTCAGTTGTGTCCAACTCTTTGCAACACGAGGACTGAGGCACTCCAGGCTTCCCTGTCCTTCACCATCTCCCTGAGCTGGCTCAGAATCATGTGCGTTGAGTTGGTGATGCCATCCAACCATCTCATCCTCTGTTGTCCCCTTCTCCTGCCTTCAGTCTTTCCCAGCATCAGGGTCCTTTACAATGAGTTGGCTCTTCTCATCAGGTGGCCAAAGTATTCAAGCTTCAGCATCAGTCCTTCCAGTGAATATTCAAGGCTGATTTCCTTTAGAATTGACTAGTTTGATCTCCTTGCAGTCCAAGGAGACGGGCGCTGCACTTCAGTCATGGAAATTTTGATATCTGGACAAATGTGAGAAATGGTGAGAGGCATCCTCCTAACCTCTCACCCCTTGGAACTCACAGAATAAGTTCCTGTCTCAACTCTGCCTCCTTCAGAGCCTCCCCAGGCATGTTCTCTTCTCTCCCTGTTATAGACACGGAACCTGGGTGTTCCAGGGCTGCAGTGAGTCTGTCCCATCACTGGCACGTTTCCTGGGTCCCTATTGTGTGACACCAACTAGGGAGGTGGAGGGGTGCAGACTTCCTCCATTGGGGGCTGTCTCCTGGGCTGCTTCTCTGCTGAGGTGGAGGGACAGGGGAGCCTGGACCCACGTTCTCACTCTGGCATCTCTCGTTCTGCTTCTTGCTGGGCTGCTGTAGAGAGAGAGGGCTGCCCTGGGTGCCTCCTAGAAGGGCAGGACCCTCCTGATGCTCTGGGATAGAAGCCCTCCCGTTCCTTCCCTCTTGACCCGTGGCCACTAGAGGTCTCTCCCCAATGGAAAGTTCTAGAAGGGGCCTCTGTGCCCAAACAGACACCACCACTCTGCACGAACCTGAGGGTATCACTAGGGTGAGATCGCACCCCTCTCTGGAGGCCAGGGTGCCCCTGGCTGGTGGGAAGTGAATGATCTCAGGCTGCAGAGACTCAGGCAGCTTCCTGTTGCTGCCTGAGTGACATTGGGTCTACCCAGATAATCCAGGATAATCTCCCTATGTTAGGTCACCTGATCAGCAGATTTACTTAATTCTATCTGTTACCCAGATTCCCCTCCATCACCCACCTGACATTTGCACAGATTCAGGGAATAAGATGCGGACAGCTTTAAAGGGCTCTAACTCTGCCTATCACACCTCTGAGGAGGTCTCCTCCTCTCCAGGTTTATATTATTCCTTTAGTTTCCAAATATGGCATGGGAAAGAGGAGCTTTCCCCTCCAGAGACTGAGAGGCTTTGTACAGAAGTAAACACCACTGTAAATCAGGCCTCTCTCCTCTAACTCGTGCTCATACTATACTGGAGGCAGATTGCAACCTGGTCATGTACATCTTCAAGGCCAGCAGAAGGAAGAATGTCTTGCTGCTTGCTTGCATTAGTCAGAGTTGTGTCCAACTCTTTGTGATCCCATGAACTATATAGCCCACCAGGCTCCTCCATCCATGGGGTTTCCCAGGTGAGAATAATGGAGCAGGAAGAATACTTCCAGGCGGTCTTTCTGACCCAGGGATTGAACCCAGGTCTCGCACGTTGCAGGCAGACTCTTCACCACCTGAGCCACTAGGAATGGAGTCTTACGTAATATAATGTGGTCATTGGAGGAACATGCCCACTCTTTTGTCATATCTTACTGGATAGAAGTCACAGGTTCCACCTGCATTCAAGGGGAGGAGATTATATAACAGTATGACTCACTGAGGGTCATATAGATGTGTCTGCCAGAGTGAGATTCAGATAGATAGATAGATGGATGGGTGGGTGGATGGATGGGTGGATAGATGGGTGGGTGAATGGATGGATGGATGGATGGGTGGATGGATGGATGGATGGATGGGTGTGTGTATGGGTGGGTGTGTGGATGGATGGATGGGTGGATGGATGACTGGGTAGATAGAAATCAGAGGTAGAAAAACAGATAGGTAGATAGGTAGACACATGAATTCATTCTAATGAAAAGTAACTGAGAAGGCTTAACGGGCTTCACAGGTGGTACAGTGGTAAAGAACCCACCTGCCAATGCAGGAGACATAAGAGCAGTGGGTTTGATCCCTGGGTCGGGAAGATCCCCTGGAGAAGGGAATGGCTACCTACTCCAGTATTCTTGCCTGGAGGACCCCAGGACAGAGAAGCCTGGACAGTCCATGGGGTCACATAGACTGAAGCAACTTAGCATAAGAAGGCTTACTAATATGTTATATTGGAACTATCAAGAAATATGTGAATATCTGTTCCTTATAAAGCACAAATAAAGCTAACAGAAGAAAGCTGTGGACAAACACAGTGTGTGTGCACGTGCGTGCCCAGTCACTTCAGTGCTGTCTGACCGTATGGACTACAGCCCACCGATCCAGTATCCAGGGGTGAAGGAAGGGGTGACCAGGGGAAGGACCAAGGTCTCCTTCCCTCAGGTGTTCTGACCCTATGGACTACAGCCTGCCGACCCAGTGTCCAGGGGTAAAGGAAGGGGTGATCGGGGGGAAGGACCAAGGTCTCCTTCCCTCAGGTGTTCTGACCTATGGACTACAGCCCGCTGATCCAGTGTCCAGGGGTGAAGGAAGGGGTGATCAGGGGAAGGACCAAGGGCTCCTTCCCTCAGGTATTCTGACCCTATGGGCTGCAGCCTGCTGATCCAGTGTCCAGGGATGAACGGAGGGGTGATCGGGGGAAGGACCGAGGTCTCCTTCCCTCAGGTGTTCTGACTCTATGGACTACAGCCTGCCGGTCCAGTGTCCAGGGGTGAAGGAAGGGGTGATCAGGGGGAGGAACAGGGTCTCCTTCCCTCAGATGTTCTGACCCTATGGACTACAGCCTGCCGATCCAGTGTCCAGGGGTGAAGGGAGGGGTGACTGGGGGAAGGACCAGGGTCTCCTTCCCTCAGGTCTTCTGACCCTATGGACTACAGCCCGCCGATCCAGTGTCCAGGGATGAAGGAAGTGGTGATCGGGGGAAGGACCAAGGTCTCCTTCCCTCAGGTGTTCTGACCCTATGGACTACAGCCCGCCGACCCAGTGTCCAGGGGTGAAGGAAGTGGTGATCGGGGGGAAGGACCAAGGTCTCCTTCCCTCAGGTATTCTGACCCTATGGACTACAGCCCGCCGACCCAGTGTCCAGGGGTGAAGGAAGTGGTGATCGGGGGGAAGGACCAAGGTCTCCTTCCCTCAGGTGTTCTGACCCTGTGGACTACGGCCCGTCCATCCAGTGTCCAGGGGTGAAGGGAGGGGTGATCGGGGAAAGGACTGAGGTCTCCTTCCCTCAGGTGTTCTGACCCTATGGACTACAGCCTGCCGATCCAGTGTCCAGGGGTGAAGGGAGGACCAGGGTCTCCTTCCCTCAGGTGTTCACAGAGAGGCTGTGTGGACGCATCATGCTGCCTGCATAGAAGGACGTCAGCACACATTCGTGGTGGGTCCTCGTGGCCCCAGGTCCCTTTCCTCACTGGGTATCAATTACTCTTGGGCTTCGTAACTCCAAAGCCTTGAAATGGATTTCTTCAAAAATAAAGGAAAAAACAAGGTGAGTTTAGAGGGAACATAGCTCAACATAATAAAAACCATTTATGACAAACCCACAGCCAACATCACCCTCAAGGGCGAAAAGCTGAAGGTCTTCCCACTAAGATCAGAAACAAGACAAGGATGCCCACTCTCACTCCATCTATCTAACACAGGAAGACCTAGCCATAGCAATTAGACAAGGAATAGAGGGGCTTCCCTAGTGGCTCAATGGTAAACAACCCACCGGCCACTGCAGGAGACACTGATTCAATCCTTGGTCCGGGAAGATCCCACCTGCCACAGAGCAACCAAGCTGGTGGGCCATTGCCACTGAGCCCAGACCATAGCGCCCACGTTCCACAACCAGAGAAGCCACCGCAGTGAGACGCCAAGCACCGCAACCAAGAGGAGCCCCACTTGCTGCAGCTAGAGGAACACCCGTGCAGCTCAGTCAGAGGCAAATGATTGTCTTAAAACCAGAAAGAAAAATAAAAGGTATCCACCTTGGAAGGGAAGCAGCAGACCTGTTTCTTCTTTCCCACCATCCCCAGCCGTCCGGGAAGAAGGCTCCTCTCTGGATTGACACCTCCCCCAATCTGTGAGGGTGTCTCTGACCCACAGCCCGGCCCCCGCAGACTCTGCATGGGTGAGGACTCCTGAACTGTTCCCAACTCTTCAGGAGACCGTGAACGTGCCTCTGGGCTCGGCAGGCTCCAGGACGGCTGAAAGGATGGAGACAGAAGCCCAGGGCTTCTCTGTGAGCCCACAGGCTCTCCTGCAGGTCAGACCCCTGCTCGGCCTGACCCCGGGGGTCTCCCGTGGCCAGCCGTCCGGAGGAAGGTCGATGGGCAGCTCCGGACGTGGAAGTGGGTGAGGACGGAGGAGTAATCACAGAGCCGGGGGGTGATCCGGCCGCCTTTCACACCCTGGTAGCTTAGATCTGCCCTGCCCCTTTCACCCCCAGAGAACCCCAGGAGCACAGCAGCTCATCCCAACGGCGGGCTACGGCCGCCCGGTAGCTGTGAAACCACGGCAGTAGCTCGTCACCAGCTCCTGGAGGAGAAGGGTCAGCTTGGGAGAGATGAGAGTCCACACACATGCCCGGAGTCGGTGACACTCGGTGACGCTCTGAGTGCAGGGTCCTGGCACGGGGGGCAAGCTTGCTTTCTCACCACGGGCACAGCGAGACTCACTGAAGTCACAGCAAGGGAGGTGCTGACACCCGTCCTCACGGGACCTGGGCAAAAGCAGCCAAGGGCACACGTGGTATGCAGGGCAGGGACAGAGCCCTGCTTCCCCTGGTCTCTAGGCATGCTCCAAGCTCCACTGAGCCCCAGGCACTCAGCCAGCTTTCCAGTCTGCCTTCCGTCAGGCCTCGCGGGTCTAGGGGATGAGACGTGGCCGGCGGGCTGTTTCCGTGGCTCACCGCAGCCAAAGCTCTCAGACCTGCATCTCCCGGGGCGCTTCCGCGGCTCTGAGAACCTGGCCTCAGTTTGGGGAAACTGTTCCCAACTGTTCAGGAGACGGGGAACGTGCCTCTGGGCTCTGCATGCTACATGATGTCTGAAAGGATGGAGGCACAAGAAACTTCGCTTTCGGGATCCGCCTCTGCAGAGGAGCTCGTGAGGCTCAGTTAGAGGCCAGGCTTCCATGTGTGATGCTGGGAGTGCGCGTACAGACCCGTCTTTAAACAGCAATTTAGCAGTAACCAGCACAACATAGCACAAGCTGGAATCAAGATTGCCAGGAGAAATATCAGCAACCTCAGATACACAGATGGCACCACCCTTATGGCAGAAAGTGAAGAGGAACTAAAAAGCCTCTTGATGAAAGTGAAAGTGGAGAGTGAAAAAGTTGGCTTAAAACTCAACATTCAGAAAACGAAGATCATGGCATCTGGTCCCATCACTTCATGGGATATAGATGGAGAAACAGTGTCAGACTTTATTTTGGGGGGCTCCAAAATCACTGCAGATGGTGATTGCAGCCATGAATTTAAAAGACGCTTACTCCTTGGAAGGAAAGTTATGACCAACCTAGATAGCATATTCAAAAGCAGAGACATTACTTTGCCAACAAAGGTTCGTCTAGTCAAGGCTATGGTTTTTCCTGTGGTCATGTATNCGTCTTTAAACGGCAATTTAGCAGTAACCAGCACAACATAGCACAAGCTGGAATCAAGATTGCCAGGAGAAATATCAGCAACCTCAGATACACAGATGGCACCACCCTTATGGCAGAAAGTGAAGAGGAACTAAAAAGCCTCTTGATGAAAGTGAAAGTGGAGAGTGAAAAAGTTGGCTCAAAACTCAACATTCAGAAAACGAAGATCATGGCATCTGGTCCCATCACTTCATGGGATATAGATGGAGAAACAGTGTCAGACTTTATTTTTGGGGGCTCCAAAATCACTGCAGATGGTGATTGCAGCCATGAATTTAAAAGACGCTTACTCCTTGGAAGGAAAGTTATGACCAACCTAGATAGCATATTCAAAAGCAGAGACATTACTTTGCCAACAAAGGTTCGTCTAGTCAAGGCTATGGTTTTTCCAGTTGTCATGTATGGATGTGAGAGTTGGACTGTGAAGAAAGCTGAGCGCCGAAGAATTGATGCTTTTGCACTATGGTGTTGGAGAAGACTCTTGAGAGTCCCTTGGACTGTAAGGAGATCCAACCAGTCTATTTTGAAGGAGATCAGCCCTGGGATTTCTTTGGAGGGAATGATGCTGAAGCTGAAACTCGAATACTTTGGCCACCTCATGCAAAGAGTTGACTCATTGGAGAAGACTCTGATGCTGGGAGGGATTGAGGGCAGGAGGAGAAGAGGATGACAGAGGATGAGATGGCTGGATGGCATCACCGACTTGATAGACATGAATTTGGGTGAACTCCAGGAGTTGGTGATGGACAGGAAGGCCTGGCATGCTGCAGCCCATGGGGTCGCAAAGAGTCAGACACGACTGAGCGACTGAACTGAACCAAAACATAAATACATGTGATCCCGCTTGACGAAGTTCCCCTCCAATAGTGTGTGATGAAATGAACAACGGGGTGATCTGGGACATCTTCTGCACCAGCAAAGCGGGAAGGACTCTCCAGACAGAGATGGAGTGAGCCCCTAGCTGCATCCCTGTGATGGGGGGCCACCAGCCCGCCTGACTGTGCCCTCCATGGGCCAAGGTGGGAAGATCCTCGGGGGTATTTTAAGTGAGAAAAGGGGAAAGCTGTGCAGTGTGTATACTATGATCCTATTCGTATTTTTATAGGCATCAGCCTGAACATATGATTAGATAGTCTCTGGCTTGCCTGGAAAGATACGCCAATTAATAGGAAGAGGGCCGGGTGCTGGGGGCCGGCCGGCATGGCTCTGCTTGTGTTTTCACCATGGAGAGCAAGCATCCGAAACAGCAGCGTTAAGCATACTGTCTGTTTTTGCTCCCCGTATAAGATAATTTTGTGTAAACAAACAGAAGACTACTGAAGCTTAACGAGAGATGCAATAGAACCAGGGCAAAATCGATACTGTTTGAGGCCTGTTATATATGGGGGCAGGCTGCCCAGCTGTGTGTTGAGTAAGATTTCTGGTTGCACGCTGTGGACAGTGAATGAATGGTGATTAATAACAGAAATGAAAATGCCCTCCTGAAAATGTCTCTCCTGGAATGTTTCACAGGGGATGAGATGCACCTGAGGATTAGCCAAAGGGCCAGACCCCAGTTTCCAGAAAAGGCCCAGACCCAACTGAGGCTTTCTGCCTCAGTTCCATAACTCATCCTCGCCCTGGGCCCCAGATGCTCCTCTTGATTAAATTCGTGGGCAACTGTGTCAACGGCCCTTTGGGACACAGATGCTCTAGGCTGTGCCCACTGGAGAAGGAATGAACGCCCCGCACAAAGAGGCTGCTTAAACTGTGTGTGGTGTCCCCTAACAGTGCCATGGACAGAGCCAGCGCCCCGAGGGGTGGGCAGGGTGGCACTGGGAGCGTGTGAAAGAGGCCAGGAAGGAGGAAGACCCCTCTCTCCTTCATCCTGAGCGCATCGCCCACCTGGTCACTTTGTGGGAGCACGAGCAGGGGACATGGGGCAGAGCTCAGGGTGTTTTCAAGAGGAGGAGGGGGAGGAAGGTAAAGGAGGAGGAAGGAGGGGGGAGAAATAGGAAGAGGAGGTGGAGGGCTTCGAACTCTGGGACTGTCTGCACATCCACCACCTCCCGCAGCTTCAAGAAGGGACAAGGCAGGAGGACTAGGAAGATCGGAAGAGACAGTCACAAGTGAAAAAAGTCAAAGAAGTTGAGAATAAACTGGGCGTGATGCTCTGAAGAGGCTGATGCTGGTATCAAGCCCCGGAAGACAGGACCAGTGCCCTCCTGGCTCCTCGGTCCTTGGTTGCCGCTCTCGCCACCCCCACACTGCAGAAAGTGTCGTAGAACCAGTGCTTGCCAGGTTCTTGCAGCTCCAGACCCAGGAATCTTCCCATCTCAGAGGACCAGGACAGACATCCTTCCTGCCTTTCTTGCCCGTCTCATGCATCTTGGCTGCAATAGTATCCAGACCTCTGACTTGGGACCACACAGGCAGGGCAGAGGTGAAACCAGCAGGGGCAGGTTGTGGCATGGGCCTGGGGCAAGGTGTGAACAAGCCATTTCCCTGCAGCTCTGGGACAAGAGGAGAAGCAGGCCACCGACGCACCTCTGCTCCTGAAACTTGATCATCCATATTATCACCCAAATTCCTAGAGTGATCCCATGGAAGTTCCCGAGTCCTGGCCCTTCTTGCTCCAAGCTCTGTTTAGACAGCAGGATGTAATGCACCTTCGTAACTAGCACTTTCAGGCTCCTAATGTAAAAGACCCCACTGCTCGCCAGATGAACTAAACTTGAAAACCTCACAGCACTGCACCTGGGATCCAAACTTGCTTATATGAAATTTAAAGTTTTAGCCTTCAGTTACCCCTGTGTGTTACTCAGTGGTGTCCGACTCTTTGCGAACCCACAGACTGTAGCCCGCCAGGCTCCTGTCCATGCGATTTCCCAGGCAAGAACACTGGAATGGGAAGCCATTTCCTCCTCCAGGAGATCTTCCCAACCCAGGGATCAAACTGGAGTGTCTTGCATCTTCTGCATTGGCAGGCGGGTTCTTTACCACTGAGCCACCAGGAAAGCCCCAGAGAAGGATAATCCCTTTAGTAACTAAAGGAGATAATATATTTGGTTCAGTTAATTTTTGCATAATAACAAGTCAATTTTCATGTATGTTCCATTGCCTCATTGTTCAGACCCTTGATCATCCAGCTCAGTGATGGAGGTTTATGAGTATCTCACATTCTGGGCTCTATCCTATCAGACAAGTCAATTTTCAAGCCATTTCACATCATAAATGTGACAGAAACGCACACATCAAACTAATGAAGCAAAATAAAGAATAAGATTCAAACCCTACAGAAGTAAGTTACCCCTACAGAGTAAGTTTCTGCCGGAAAGGATAAACGTTAGCACCCAGAATGTGAGGATTCAGGTCACCCTTTGTTCTGAAAGTGTCAGAGTGGGTCTGACCCCCATTTGCAGTTCCCTCCTTTCCTGCCTGCCTCTGCACTGAAGGCTGTGTAAGCTAAGGTGTGAGATAACCTGCCACCTTTGCTCTTGGGGCAGCCACGAGACACCGTTTTGGCCAGTGAGGTGTGGGCAGAAGTCCCGCAGAAGTCCCTGAGAGACAGAGCCCTTCTAGAATAAAATGGCAAAGCCTCCATAGGAGAAATCCTTTTGTCCATCAGCCTTTGCCTTTCCTCGTCTATGTTTACTCTTCCTGGAATGCAGGCATGATAGCTGGAGGTACAGCAGCTATCTTGTGATGTGAAGACAAAAAAGCTATGTGCTAAAAATGGCAAAGGAGAGAAACAAATCAGTGTGGGTGGGTTCTGGTTAATGCTTGTGAGGAGCTTCAGTTGGTTGGGACGGACAACTTGGAATTGCTTATCACAGGAGAAAAAATAACTCCTATCTTTTTTACTCACTGCTTTTTGAAACTTCCCTAATTCAAAGCCAACCTACATGAAACAATAAAGATCAATAATCTTTGTAATAAAATAAAACTGTAATAAAATGAATGCAATAAAATTACACACCTCCCCATATAGGGCTTCCCTCGTGGCTCAGTGTAAAGAATCTGCCTGCCAACGCAGGAGACATAGGTTCCATCCCTGGATCAGAAAGATCCCCTGGAGAAGTAAATGGCAACCCACTCCAGTACTCTTGCCAGAGACAGAGGAGCCTGGTGGGCTACAGTCCATAGGGTCACAAAAGAGTCAGACACAACTTAGCAACTAAACACCACCACCATACACATAAACATGATTAGTTTTGATGTACGTTTAAATCATCAAGTGAGATAGGTTTTTCAATTGTTTTTTAAAGCATTACTGATGTTATATAAGATTTCAGTTCAGTTCAGTTCAGTCGCTCAGTCGCGTCCAACTCTTTGCGACCCCATGAATTGCAGCATGCCAGGCCTCCCTGTTCATCACCAACTCCCAGAGTTCACTCAGACTCACGTCCATTGAGTCAGTGATGCCATCCAGCCATCTCATCCTCTGTCGTCCCCTTCTCCTCCTGCCCCCAATCCCTCCCAGCATCAGAGTCTTCTCCAATGAGTCAACTCTTTGCATGAGGTGGCCAAAGTATT
>SJYU01008257.1:36387-55799 GCA_006410795.1 Tragelaphus strepsiceros
TATGACCAGTGCATTTTCTTGGCAAAACTCTATTAGTCTTTGCCCTGCTTCATTCCGTATTCCAAGGCCAAATTTGCCTGTTACTCCAGGTGTTTCTTGACTTCCTACTTTTGCATTCCAGTCCCCTATAATGAAAAGGACATCTTTTTTGAGTGTTAGTTCTAAAAGGTCTTGTAGGTCTTCATAGAACCGTTCAACTTCAGCTTCTTCAGCGTTACTGGTTGGGGCATAGACTTGGATTACTGTGATATTAAATAAATGGTTTGCCTTGGAAACGAACAGAGATCATTCTGTCATTTTTCAGATTGCATCCAAGTACTGAATTTCAGACTCTTTTGTTGACTATAATGGCTACTCCATTTCTTCTGAGGGATTCCTGCCCGCAGTAGTAGATATAATGGTCATCTGAGTTAAATTCACCCATTCCAGTCCATTTTAGTTTGCTGATTCCTAGAATGTCTACATTCACTCTTGCCATCTCTTGTTTGACCACTTCCAATTTGCCTTGATTCATGGATCTGACATTCCAGGTTCTTATGCAATATTGCTGTTTACAGCATCGGACCTTGCTTCTATCACCGGTCACATCCACAGCTGGGTGTGGATTGTTTTTGCTTTGGCTCCATCCCTTCATTCTTTCTGGAGTTATTTCTCCACTGATCTCCAGTAGCATATTGGGCACCTACTGACCTGGGGAGTTCCTCTTTCAGTATCCTATCATTTGCCTTTTCATACTGTTCATGGGGTTCTCAAGGCAAGAATACTGAAGTGGTTTGCCGTTCCCTTCTCCAGTGGACCACATTCTGTCATATATAAGATTTAATCACCCCTAAAAGCCTTTGAAATGTCAGAGATTGTGGGAAAAAATAAATGCTTCTGGGTCATTGTGAAACATTCCAGCCCAAGGGGAACTAACATTCCACACAAAAAAAGTAAATAGATAAAAGAAAAAGTGCGAAAGCTCCCCTTGAAAGAGATTCTAACAGTCCCGCTTATCTCACACTTGAGCACCTTAATTGCTGGGCAACTAGGGAAGCCTAAGGAGCCAGTCCTCGGAGCAGAGGCGAACTGGTCTGTGGAACTGGGCAAACTGCGGAGACAGTGGAGCGGAAGAGGGGCCGGGACGGGAGAGAAAGCAAAGAGAAGCAAAGCCGCGCCTGCGAGGAGCCTGAGAGCCCGCCTTGGGGAAGAGGGCAGGGCGGCCCCGTGGTTGTCTCCTTGTGAACCAGGCGCTGCTATAAATACGGCCGGGGCTGTATATTCCACCAGCACCGGCCTGGCTTTCTCGGTCTGCCTGCTCAGCTGCTGAGCGAGCCCGCCCCGCTTCTGCCATGTTATCCTGCTGTCTCTGCCATGGAAACGGCCGGAAGACCACTCCTGGGAGCCGCGCGGTCTGCACCCACTTCAGGGCCAGTCCAATCTGTCTGCCTCCTGCCTTGGACTTCCTGTCTTGGAAGGAGAAGTTTAAAAGAAAGGAAGTAGCAAACGGCTGGGCACGGGCACCTCCAAGCCTGTCTAAGCAGGGAGCTGTCTTCATATCACCAGCCTCCTCCTCATCACCTCTCCCCCACCCCACGCCCACCCCCCTAACCAGCGCTGAGCNATCCTGGTGGGCGGACTGTTAGGAGGCAAAAAAAAACCTCAGACAGTCACTCTGGGAGCCAAGACAGTAGACTCAGCAAAATTAAGAGAGAAGCAATAGAAGCAAGCAACTCTTTATTGTCGGATCACAGTTGATTGAGCGCCTAAAATGTCCTGAGCACCGTGCTGAGGAGCCACGCGCCTTGGTCTGTTTCCAGCAGCCTTGACCAGGTACCACAAACATATGGTCTTCACAGCCCTGGAGACTAGACAGATGAGACCACATGGCCGCGTGCGGTTGGTTCTGGGGGAAACCCTCCATCTATCCTGACCTGAACAGCTCACACAGCCAAGAGGTCCCTCAGTCACCGTCCGGAAGGACGCCATGTGGCTGGAGTGGACACAAGGGTGAACCACGGGTCCTGGGTGAGGCAGACGCTGCAGCTGAAGGTAACCCTTGAATCTAATCTAATCCCACGTGGCCAGCTTATTTTCCAAATTTAAATGGACGTGTGCATGGTCGTTCCTGGTGTTCATAGCACTTTGCTGTTGCTGCTTAGTAGCTCAGTTGAGTCCGACTCTGACACCACGTGGACTGTAGCCCACCAGGCTCCACTGTCCATGGGAATTCCTAGCAAGAAGACTGGAGTGGGCTGCCATTTCCTTCTCCAGGGGATCTTCCTGATCCAGGGATTGAGCCTGCGTCCCCTGCATGGCAGGCAGATTCTTTACCCTCTGAGCCACCAGGGAACCCTGTTCATAGCACACTTACCCACCCATCCCCTCAAAAAACACAATTCCTTGTAAATGCTTGGTTTTTGAACCAGTGCTCCTACAGATGACTAGCAGAGCTTGTGTTTGACGAGCTCTGGGGAGAAAGCCTCACTCACATGCTCAGAAGCCACAGGCAACCTGCACTCCCCTGGGCCAGGGCCCCGGCACACAAGGACATGTGGAGCTGACCCGCCACCTTTCCTCTCAGAGCCCAATGGGAGCATCTTCCAGCGCGGCTGCAGCCACAGAGACGTGGGGGCCCTTCAGGAACCTGCCCTCCCCTGACCACCCCAGCAGCTCCTGCAGCCTGCTTGCCATGCACACAAGGCGCTGCCAACTGTGTGTGTGTGTGTGTGTGTGTGTATGTGTCTATGTGTGTGTATGTGTATGCATGTGGGTGTCTGTATGTGTGTCTGTGTATGTGTGTATGTGTGTGCGTGTATGTATATGTGTCTGTCTATGTCTGTGTATGTGTGTGTGCATGTTTGTGTGTGTGTGCATGTGTTTGTATATATGTGTGTCTGTGTATATGTGTGTATGCGTGTGTGTGTGTGTGTGTGTGTGTGCGTGTGAAGGCCATCTGCAGGGATGCTAGTCTCTTTGCTTTGTAACTTACACTGTCAGCCATAGTATTTCTTCCTTATCACCAAGCCAAAAAGCCTGTGACTACTGTTTCTTTCTTTTTATAACATTTAACTTTGTCCTTTCAAAAAGTAGAAAAGGCTCTTACAGGACCAGGGAGAAGAGAGATGCCGCTCCTGTCTCTCCATGAACACATCGTATTTTAGTGGTCTCGCCAGCCCCAGATCTTAGTCTCTGCGCTCCTGACCAGCCTCTGCTGGGAAGAGGGATGCGGACATTTTCCGGGGTGGGGGTGTTGGGAGGCAGGGGGCGTGCAGTGGGGCTCTGGGCAGATCTGGGTGGGAGAAAGGACACGGCAGCTCCCGAGTCAGCATGGCCGGGCCTTGAGCAGCAGACATGGCTTACCTGGCGGAGTGGAGGGTGGAAAATGACAGCTGGCCTGCACAGCTGTCTCTCCGACTCTGCAAACCCAATTTAGAAAGAGTCTTTGCCCATGTAGGTAAGAACCCTGAGATGAGGCCATCCTGGATTTTCCAATGACAAACGTCATTATAAGAGACACAGAGGGACTTCGCTGGTGATCCAGCGGTGATGCAGCGGTTAAAAGGACTTCACCTTTTAATGCAGAGGGTACAGGTTTGATCCCTGGTTGGGGAACTAAGATCCCACATGCCTTGCAGCCAAAAAACCAAAACATAAAGCAGAAGCAATAATATTATAACAAGTTCAAAAGATTTTTTTGAAAGTCTTTTTTTAAAAAAAAGGAGAGAGAGAGACACACAGAGAAGATGGTCACGTGAAGACAGAGGCAGAGACTGGAGTGATATGACCCAGAGCATCCAAAACCTAGAAGAGGCAGGAAGGCCCCACCCCTGGAGCCCCTGGAGACCGTGACCCTGCCCACCTTGATTTCCAGCTTCTGGAAATCAGGTGCAGGCCTTGCTCCCCTGCCTTGTTAGCTGGGCCACCTGAGCAGGTTGCCTACCTCTCTGTCCCTCAGCTTCCTTGTCTGTAAACTACCCCAAGGGCTTCCTTGGGGACTTAGTCAACAAACGTAGTGTGCTTAACCCGGGGCTGACACACAAGTAACAACATGACACGTTCACAGCATGCAGAGTCGTTATGTAGGAGTTTACTGACTGCCCTAGATGTTCATGGCATGCTGTTTAGGAAAAAACCAAGTTACTAACCCATGTGCACAGGAATAATTCCACATCTAGCTATGCATTTGTGCATGTGTTTGTAGGAAAAACATCCAGACGGATAAAAAGCACAATATTAACCGTCAGAACTACAAAACTGGGTGACTTTCTTAGCTGTATTTTTCTGAGTTTTCCGCAATGAACACAACTGATTATCTACCCAAACACAAGAAGGGCGTCCGTCCTACTTCTGCATAAAGTCAGGGCTTCATATTGGTTTCTTTCATTTTCTTAACTGCAGAGGTTGCTTAGGTGATTGATCATTAAAATAATCTTTGCAGGTCATTGATTTAAAGCTCAGGCCCCGGAATCCACATCTTGGTGCCATCACGGTTGAAAACCAGTGGGCTTTCAGGCTGGTTGGTTCATTGATTAGTGTGTAGGGGAAGTGGGCAGAGGTGAGATTTAAAAATCAAAGGAGGAATTCGCAACTGACTAGGTGTCAAGAAAGAGTAAGGGTGACTGGAAGAGAGGCAGCCCATCAGGGCGGTTGCCACCAGGATAATGAGTCGTCAGTGTTCTAACTTTCTAACTGAAACAAGAGAGGGGTCCTGGGACCCGGCGGGGAGGCGGGGAAGGGGGCAGGGAGGGGCTCGAGGTAAGGGTGCACGTCCTGAGTCTGGGATGTCGTCCTGGAGCTTCCAGGGAAATCTGAAGGCCGTGGACAGTTACGCTCCACACGTCACCTTCACACTGAGTTTGCAAGAAGGCTGCCTGCTGACCCTGGTATCCGTTCCAAGCCTGCATTGCGTGGTCATCCTGCACAGGACTTGACCTGGTGGGCACATGCAGAGAATGCCAATATCAGGCAGGCATGGTGCAAAATGGAGATAACCCGTGAAACATGCTAGCAAGTCCCAAGGCTGACCGTGCACCCAAACTTGTACTGAAAAGGAGATGGGAGACCATTCCAGAGGGACGCCTGCTACACGAGCCCTGCCCTGCTGGGCCGGGGTCAGCGGACCCCACCCTGGGGCTCTGCAGCATCACTGACAGCCCACTGAGCATCTCCATTCATCCTCTCAAGGATCCACAGTAAATGGCCGAAGGCTGCCTGATCCTCGGGCCCAGGGCAGGCAGAACAGCCCCCTTTGCCGGCTTTGTCCTGCGAGTTCCGGAACCCAGACCCCTTTGCCAGCTTTGTCCTGCGAGTTCCGGAACCCAGACAGGAGTCGAGAATGCCTGTGGACCTGTGGGCAGCCAAGCAGAGGGGTGCAGACACCCCTTCCAAGGCTGGGGGTTCGAAAAGCCCACATCCAGATCTTGCGATGCTTCCAGAGGACGGGGAGGGTCTGCTGCGGTCAGGTCGCTGTGTCAAGTGCAGAAGAAAGCCGTCTCCTGGGCCAGTGGAACCGTGTGCGCCAGAACCCGCACTGGACAAGTGGGCTGCACGCCACATGTGCTCTCTACATGCCTGCCGTGAGCCTGGGCTGCGGGACCCATGCTGCTCCGGGCCGTGATGGGGACCACCTCCTGCAGCTCGGCGACTGTGCTGGGCACCGAGTGAATTCATGGGAGCTGGACCTCCCAATGCCCACAGGCGCTGACAGGGCAGCCGGAGGTGGCAGGGCCACTGCAGAAGCGCCCAGGGCCCAGGCCTACCGGACAGGCAGTCTTCATCCAGCACAAACCAGGTCAGGAGGGGAGGCCTATCCTGGTGACGTTCAGGAGAGGACGAACCAGGGACGAGGAGGTAGCAATTTCCTTAGGGGCTTGGCCCCTGATTCCTCACCAACACAAGACCCCTTGGGGAGCAAGGGCACACAGGAGCCCCCATGCCAGAGGACGGGGCGGCTGAGAGCCAACAGGTGGACTCACCTGACACTGCAGCCCGCACCACACCCAGACCCCGTGAGACTGAAGGTCCCAATCCTGGGGGTCTGGAGTAACTGGGGCAGGTGCCCCCGTCCACGCCCAGACACTGTGAGACTGAAGGTCCCGATACAGGGGGTCCAGAGTCACTGGGGCAGGTGCCCCTGTCCACGCCCAGACCCCGTGAGATGGAACGTACTGATCCCGGGGGTCTGGAGTCACTGGGGCAGGTGCCCCTGTCCACGCCCAGACCACGTGAGATGGAAGGTCCTGATCCTGGGGGTCTGGAGTCACTGGGGCAAGTGCCCCTGTCCACGCCCAGACCTCCTGAGACTGAAGGGTCCCGATCCCAGGGGTCCAGAGTCACTGGGGCACGTGCCCCTGTCCACGCCCAGACACCGTGAGACTGAAGGTCCCGATCCCGGGGCTCCAGAGTCACTGGGGCAGGTGCCCCGGTCCACGCCCAGACCCCATGAGATGGAACGTACTGATCCCGGGGGTCTGGAGTCACTGGGGCAGGTGCCCCTGTCCACGCCCAGATCTCGTGAGACTGAAGGGTCCCAATACCGGAGGTCCAGAGTCACTGAGGCAGGTGCCCCTGTCCATGCCCAGACCCCGTGAGACTGAAGGGTCCCGATCCCATGGGTCTGGAGTTACTGGGGCAGGTGCCCCTGTCGACGCCCAGACCCCGTGACACTGAAGGTCCCGATCCCGGGGGTCCGGAGTCACTGGGTCAGGTGCCCCTGTCCACACCCAGACCTCGTGAGAGAGAAGGCTCCCGATACCGGCGGTCGGGAGTCACTGAGGCAGGTGCCCCTGTCCACGCCCAGACCCCGTGAGACTGAAGGTCCCGATCCTAGCAGTCCAGAGTCACTGGGGCAGGTGCCCCTGTCCACGCCCAGACCTCGTGAGACTGAAGGGTCCCGATCCCAGGGGTCCAGAGTCACTGGGGCACGTGCCCCTGTCCACGCCCAGACACCGTGAGACTGAAGGTCCCGATCCCGGGGCTCCAGAGTCACTGGGGCAGGTGCCCCGGTCCACGCCCAGACCCCGTGAGATGGAACGTACTGATCCCGGGGGTCTGGAGTCACTGGGGCAGGTGCCCCTGTCCACGCCCAGATCTCGTGAGACTGAAGGGTCCCAATACCGGAGGTCCAGAGTCACTGAGGCAGGTGCCCCTGTCCATGCCCAGACCCCGTGAGACTGAAGGGTCCCGATCCCATGGGTCTGGAGTTACTGGGGCAGGTGCCCCTGTCGACGCCCAGACCCCGTGACACTGAAGGTCCCGATCCTGGGGGTCCGGAGTCACTGGGTCAGGTGCACCTGTCCACACCCAGACCTCGTGAGAGAGAAGGCTCCCGATACCGGCGGTCGGGAGTCACTGAGGCAGGTGCCCCTGTCCACGCCCAGACCCCGTGAGACTGAAGGTCCCGATCCTAGCAGTCCAGAGTCACTGGGGCAGGTGCCCCTGTCCATGCACAGACCTCGGGAGACTGAAGGGTCCCGATCCCAGCGGTCCGGAGGCACTGGGGCAGGTGCCCCTGTCCACACACAGACCCCGTGAGACTGAAGGATCCCGATCCTGGGAGTCTGGAAACACTGGAGCAGGTGCCCCTGTCCACGCCCAGACCCCATGAGACTGAAGGTCCCGATCCCGGGAGTCCGGAGTCACTGGGGCAGGTGCCCCTGTCCACGCCCAGACCCCGTGAGACTGAAGGTCCCGCTCCCGGGAGTCCGGAGTCACTGGGGCAGGTGCCCCTGTCCACGCCCAGACCCCGTGAGACTGAAGGGTCCCAATCCCGGGGGTCCGGAGTCACTGGGGCAGGTGCCCCTGTCCACGCCCAGACCCCGTGAGACTGAAGGGTCCCAATCACATCGGTCCAGAGTAACTGTGCAGGTGCCCCTGTCCACCCTCAGACCCCAGGAGACTGAAGGGTCCCAATCCCGGGGGTCCGGAGTCACTGGGGCAGGTGCCCCTGTCCACGCCCAGACCCCGTGAGACTGAAGGGTCCCGATCCCAGGGGTCTGGAGTTACTGGGGCAGGTGCCCCTGTCGACGCCCAGACCCCGTGACACTGAAGGTCCCGATCCCGGGGGTCCGGAGTCACTGGGTCAGGTGCCCCTGTCCACACCCAGACCTCGTGAGAGAGAAGGCTCCCGATACCGGCGGTCGGGAGTCACTGAGGCAGGTGCCCCTGTCCACGCCCAGACCCCGTGAGACTGAAGGTCCCGATCCTAGCAGTCCAGAGTCACTGGGGCAGGTGCCCCTGTCCACGCACAGACCTCGGGAGACTGAAGGGTCCCGATCCCAGCGGTCCGGAGGCACTGGGGCAGGTGCCCCTGTCCACGCACAGACCCCGTGAGACTGAAGGATCCCGATCCTGGGAGTCTGGAAACACTGGAGCAGGTGCCCCTGTCCACGCCCAGACCCCATGAGACTGAAGGTCCCGATCCCGGGAGTCCGGAGTCACTGGGGCAGGTGCCCCTGTCCACGCCCAGACCCCGTGAGACTGAAGGGTCCCGATCCCGGGGGTCCGGAGTCACTGGGTCAGGTGCCCCTGTCCACACCATGACCCCGTGAGACTGAAGTGTCCCGATCCCGGGAGTCTGGAAACACTGGGGCAGGTGACCCTGTCCACGCTCAGATCCCATGAGACTGAAGGTCCTGATCCCGGGGATCCAGTGTCACTGGGTAGATGCCCCTGCCCACGCCCAGACCCCGTGAGACTGAAGTGTCCCGATCCCGGGGGTCCGGAGTCACTGGGTCAGGTGCCCCTGTCCACGCCCAGACCCCGTGAAACTGAAGGTCCCGATTCCGGGGGTCTGGAGTCAATGGGTCAGGTGCCACTGTCCACGCCCAGACCCCGTGAGACTGAAGGGTCCCGATCCCGGGAGTCTGGAAACACTGGGTCAGGTGCCCCTGTCCACGCCCAGACCCCGTGAGACTGAAGTGTCCCGATCCCGGGGGTCCGGAGTCACTGGGGCAGGTGCCCCTGTCCACGCCCAGACCCAGTGAGACTGAAGGTGCCGATCCCAGCGGTCCGGAGTCACTAGGGCAGGTGCCCTTGTCAACGCCCAGACCCCGTGTGACTGAAGGTTCCTTATCCCAGCAGTCTGGAGTCAATGGGGAGGTGCCCCTGTCCACGCCCAGACCCCGTGAGACTGAAGGTTCCCGATCCCAGCAGTCCAGAGTCACTGGGGCAGGTGCCCCTGTCAACACCCAGACCCCGTGAGACTGAAGGTGCCGATCCCAGCGGTCCGGAGTCACTGGGGCAGGTCCCCTGTCCACGCCCAGACCCCGTGAGACTGAAGGTTCCCGATCCCGGGGGTCCGGAGTCACTGGGTCAGATGCCCCTGTCCACGCCCAGACCCCATGAGACTGAAGGTCCCGATCCTGGGGGTCTGGAGTCACTGGGTCAGATGCCCCTGTCCATGCCCAGACCCCATGAGACTGAAGGTCCCGATCCTGGGGGTCTGGAGTCACTGGGTCAGATGCCACTGTCCACACCCAGACCCCGGGACACTGAAGGATCCCGATTCCAGCGGTCCGGAGTCACTGGGGCAGGTGCCCTTGTCAACGCCCAGACCCCGTGAGACTGAAGGGTCCGGATCCCAGCGGTCCAGAGTCACTGGGGCAGGTGCCCCTGTCAACGCCCAGACCCCGTGAGACTGAAGCGTCCCAATCCTGGGGGTCCAGAATCACTGGGTCAGGTGCCCCTGTCCACGCCCAGACTCCGTGAGACTTAAGGGTCCCGATCCCGGGGGTCCAGAGTCACTAGGGGTGGATGCCCGTCCATGCGTAGACCCCCGTGAGACTGAAGTCCCCAGCTGCGGGTCTCGATCCCAGCGGGTCCAGAGTCACTGGGGAGGGTGCCCCTGTCGACACCCACCTCCCTGTGAGACTTAAGTCCCCAGCATGGGTCTCGATCCTGGGGGGTCCGAAGTTTCTGGGGGTGTGAATCCAGCAAGGCAGTTCCAGGGGCCCAAGCCCAGAGCCCCTGACCCAATAGGTCCACCTTCCCAATAAACGAGTCCAGGACATTCTGGGTCAGGTAGTCTGTGAGACCCTTGAGAACACTGCCCTGGGCCAGTGGCTCCGAGTCAGCCCACGGATGCAGCAACAGCATCGCCCGAGTTCAGCAGCCACACCGTCTCCCGCTGCCCGTCCGGCCCTGCGGGGTCAGAGGGCACAGTAACCCCAGGCAGCCCCCCAGGCTGCCACACGGGACCCCGGGGTGGCGGGGGAGGAATGCTCCTGAACTGTGGTCACTACACCCGCGAGGCCCCCTGTGGGACAGGGTTCAGGGCATCGAGTTCGGCCTTCTGCTTTTGCTTCTCCTGTTCCAATGCCCACAGAACACATTTTACCAATATTCCTCACACTTGAGCGAAGTGATCATGGTTTACAAGACACACAGTACTAAATTACAAAAATGTTATAGAAACAATTCCACAGAGCGAGTCAGTATTTAAAGACTTTATTACGTTAGACAAACTGAAGTCCTTGGAAACACAGTTCCACTGAACGCATTCTTTATGCACCATACTCAAAAATATACAATTTAAAGTACTTAAAACCAACTTAAAGTACTTCTCATATTAAACCAATTTTTCCAATTTTTTTTTTTCAGTTTTGACATTAAAAAAAAAAAAAAGAACACAAAGAGCACATTAAAAGAAAANAAAAAAAAAGAACACAAAGAGTACATTAAAAGAAAACTGTCAGCGCGTGTTTTTAAAAACGTTTGGTTTACCTGACTCATCATTTTCAAGGCTGCTTGGCCATGGAGACGCAGGTGCCTCGCGCTCAAAGCTGTGTGATCACCAGCTGTCTGAGCGGTGAGGACCACACGGAGCGCCAGCATGGGGGCACTGCCCGCACGCGCCGTCCCCAGGGGCCCGCACAGGGACGAGGGGATGGACGACGCGCTCAGTCACAGGCCTGAGGGCCACGGCCCACTGTGCAGGACGGGGAGGGTCTGCAGACAGGGGGTGGGTGCGATTAGGAGGGAGGGTGGTCCTCCCCTCGGATGCTTCGGTACTTAGCCATGTCTTCTGGAAATACTTTAGAAAGTTCTTGAATCAACAGGCTTTTAAATTTCTAAGGAGGAAAAACATACACGGTCAGCATACTTTTGCTGGGGACTCGCCACCCGAGTTAAAGCAGAAGCCCGCCGAGCCTCGAGCTCAGGAGACACCGTGCCCTCGTGCTGCCGTGTGCTCAGCCCCGGAAGCGCCCCTGGGCCCATGGCAGTGGGCGACTGCCCAAGACCGCTGTGGGTACGGCAGCTCGGGTACAGCAGAGCTGCCTGGAAAATAAGCTTCACTCAAACACCATTTCTTCACTCCTGCCTCTGACGACAAAGAGCCAGCTGCACGGGCAGAGGGTTTCTGCACGCAGCACAGGAATTGTCACGCAATATTAACTGAGCAATTATTAACTGAGACCGCATCCAGGCCACTGTATGCACACAGCCCGATCGAGGCTTTTGGAGAACCCGGAAACCAGTCTTCCCCAAATGCCGGGGCTCCTTGAGCCTTGCTATCAGCGTATTTGTCTTAATCCGACCTCAGATGCAGCTAATACCAGCCAGCATCTCAAAGCCTTTTCTAACAACAGTAAAGCCGTACCACAGGGATAAACAGAGACCGCCCTTGGGTGAAGACAGGAAGACACCCCAAAGGAGGCTGCACACCAACACTCCAGGAACCGGCAAAGACGGAGCTCGAGCAGGCTTCAGCACACGGCCCGCCGGGCACACGAGCTGTCCCGTGAGGAGTTCACGGTGACAGGAAATGACACCAAGAGGTAGAGAAAGGAAAGCAAACCGCACGGACAGTCACTAGCATCACTGCTGGCGGGTGGGTGGGAGACCTTCCCGACGGCGGGGAGGACGGAGCGCAGGGACCAGGGCGCGCACCCCCCAGGGGCCGCAACCCTGCTCCTGGGTGGTGGCCCCTGCTGGACAACACAGCTCAGCCACACGGCAGTCCAAACCACCCCAGCTCACGGGGATGATGCCCAGTTCAAGAGCAGCTGGGGCTCCACCTGACAAAGCAGAAGGGGGGCCCTGGGCACCACACGAGCCAACACAGCACAGCCACGCCTGGGGCAGGGCCCCTGCCCTGAGCACAGGACAGCCGTCACCGAGGTCCCCACGCAACAGTCCTGCAGCACGACAGACACCACGCGGCACACTGCACCCGGGCGCAGCCGCAACACACGCCTCGTGCTCCTGGTCTCCTGGGGCTCGGGCCACGGGGGACAAGGGGCAGGGATGGAGGGAAGGCTGGCCCTCGAGGCCTCTCAAAGGGGCAGAGATGTGGACCCCGGAGGGTGGGCAGGGCACAGAGGACGTGCGGGGCTCCCAGCAGAGGAGACGGCAGGGGAGTGGCCAGGGAGGAGGGGCTCAAGGTCAGCCAGGCCAGGCTGGAATGAGACGGGGGTGGAAGCAGCGGGGCTCCCTGTCTGAGGCCGACGGGAAGGGGTGGCAACACTCACCCCACAATCTGAATCACGGGCGACTCAGTGTAAGGAAACAATTCCAGGCATCATGCTCAAGATGCAGAACTTTCTGGACTTCATCAACACCAAGAGACGTGGAAAGAGCAGGGCCTCCATGGAGAGCAGGGAATCGGGTACAGGGGGAGTGAGCCGGCGGCTGGTGAGGATCCCCGAGGAAGAGAGGAGGAAGGCACAGAAGCCTCCAGGCCCACGACCTGCAGTGGCAGGGACGGCCTGACCGAGGGACGCAGAGAGCACCCCGTGCAGGCTGCAGACCCCAAAACCTTACAAGTGAAAACAGCACAGCGAAGTCAGCGACAGCCAAGACTACAAAAATCACCTGGGACTCTCCTGAAAGACTGACACATTGTTTCATTTTTTATGCTATAACACGTCTCCAAGATATTTAATTTTATTACCTATTTCCTTGGAAGGAAGGCTCTGACAAACCTAGATGGCAAACCAAAAAGCAGAGACATCACTTTGCCTACAAAGGTCCATATATAGTCAAAGCTATGGTTTTCCAGTGGTCATGTACAGATGTGAAAGTTGGACCATAAAGAAAGCTGAGCGCTGGAGAACTGATGCTTTTGAATTGTGGTGTTGGAGAAGACTCTTGAGAGTCCCTTGAGCTGCAAGGAGATCCAACCAGTCAGTCCTAAAAGGAAATCAGCCCTGAATATCCATTGGAAGGACTGATGCTGAAGCTGAAACTCCAATCCTTTGGCCACCTGAGGCGAAGAGCCAACTCACTGGAAAAGACCCTGATGCTGGGAAAGATTAAGGGCAAAAGGAGAAGAAAGCAGCAGAGGATGAGATGGTGGGATGGCATCACCGACTCGATGGACAGGAGTCTGAGCAAACTCAGGGAGAGAGTGGAGGAGAGGGAAGCCTGGCGTGCTGCCGTCCACAGGGTAGCAAAGAGTCAGATCTGACTTAGCAACCAAACAACAACTGAGCAACAACCTGCTACACAATTCAGAAGTCGCCAACCGTGTAATGCAGTCAAATAGCTGATGCCTCACAGAGTCTATCAGCCAAATTGGCTTTGTGAGCATTTCTTGCTGCTCTGACATCACTTTCCATTTATGAGAACCTTACCTTCATTGTGTCAATCTTGCCTTTAACTTGCTCGTTCTTCGCCAGAGCCCTCTCCAGGCACTCTTTGGTGTAGAGCTGGGGGTTTCGCCCTTGATCTATGTATCTGGAAACAGGAAACATGGCCGTTAACATCCTCACGGCTGACACCTCCTCTCATAGCTTCCTTACCGGGGAAAAGATAACAGCAGAGCTTGTAGGCTCACACGGCCCTGTTTAGAGGGAACTGTGTCCAGGAACCGGCTGAGTCAGGGTTCCTTTGCTACACACGTAGGGGTCACTTGCGCTGTTACTTCTAATCCTATGAATAACTCATGAAGTCAAGTAATGACCACTTATAACCCAAGCAAGCTCCATGGCCACACCAGTTCACACATTTTTCAGCATTTGTGTTTTTCAAAAGGTTTCTACCTTTCCACCCTCATGACAGCCTGTAACGTCAGGCAGCTCTTCACAAGAGAGAACCAAGTGTGAGCCAGAGCCTTGGGCCTGGGCAACACAGGGAGCCTGCTGAGAAGCAGCCACGCTCTGGGTGCACCCTGTCCTGGAGGGGACGCAGGAGGGGAGAGCCCCGAGCAGGAGAGCAGGCCCTGTCCATCCTGAGATCAGTTCACAGACTGGGGAGAGACAGGGCTGATATACTACTTTCTTTTTTAACTTTTTATTTTTTACTGGGGTATAGCCAGTGGGGTATGAGCAGTATGGGGTATGAGCTTCCCTGGCGGCTCAGATGGTAAGGAATTTGCCTGCAATGCAGGAGACCTGGGTTCGATCCCTGGGATGGGAAGATCCCCTGGAGAAGGGAATGCCAACCCACTCCAGTTTTCTTGCCTGGAGAATCCCCAGGCACAGAGGAGCCTGGCAGGCTACAGTCTACAGGGTCACAAGAGTTGGACCTGACTTAGTGAATAAACCACCACCACATGTCCAATTAACAATGTTGGTAGTTTCCAGACAGACAGCAAAGGGACTCAGCCATACATATACGTGTATCCATTCTCCCCAAATTCCCCTCTCAGATAGGCTGCCACATAACACTGCCGGAGTTCTCTGTGTTGTACAGTAAATCCTTGCTGGTTTTCCATTTTAAATACAGCAGTGTATACATGTCTACTGATCCTTTCCTAAGTAACTTGATTTGGACTAAGATTCTCTGCAATTATTTCTTAACAATATAAAATGATTTCTTGAAATTTCAATTTGTCCCCAAAATGTCTTCATCACCCAAAGACTTCACTGAACACATGCCTAGATGAACGTCCATATTTTACCCGGGTAAGGCCACATGTCTGCCTGAAGACCTGCACGTCACTCAGCTAAATAGAATTATTAACAAAGAAACAAAACCACGACAACCAAATCCCATTTTTATGCTTCAGTTAAAAAAAAAAAGTTATCATTTCAAATTAAAGACATTAAGTTACTATTGATGGCATAAAAATTGACCTTTAATTACGACATAGCAAAATATTAATAAATCAAAAGTTCTAGAAATCCCATGTTACTGGGATGTATTTGAAATGATGGAATGAAAAAAGCCAAAATTATGATTAATTCTAAGCAAAATCCATCCATTTCTGGGGGGAGAAACCTGACTGGCCCAAGTGTCCAAACTAAACCACGCTTTCAACAGTGACGTCACCTAGATTAGACGCTTCTTTGGAGACTGAGGGCTGTATCCCATGTCTGCCAGCTTCCCAACCCCGAGTTCCCGGGGGAGGGCCGAGCTTCACGCTGTCAGCTCTGCCACAGGCGCAGTCCCTGCAGACACCCTCCTCCACCGGCACAAAGCGACCGCAAGTGCACACTGCTGCCCGCTGGGCACCCAGAGGCCACCTCATCTCAGCCTCACGGCGGTCTCAGCCGTCCCTGCGGCCAGCTGTGGCTGCAGCCACAATGGCAGAGCCTCGCCATCGCCACCCCTTCAGGGGTCTCTCTCTCCTCTGCTCCACTTTGGAAGCTGGGAGTGGTCCTCGGCATCCGTCAATCTATTCATCCCACACACTGAGGGCCAAGACAGCTCTGATGAGGACTCTTCCAGGAAGGGGAATCGTGCTTCACCTTCCCACGCCTCACCCGCAGGAGTCCAGAGCTGTAACGTGTGCCCCTGGGCACCACGCCCCTCAGCCCACAGGACAGAACAGAGCTGAGACCCTGAAAAGTGCAGCTTGTGCGTCCTCACTGGGTGCACAGCTGCTGAGTTGTGCTGTGACTGACTTCTATCTCTGACACTTGGGGACATATAACGAGAACTTTTCCCTCTACTGTGCAAGGAACTCTAGTGATTCACATCTGCAGTTTTACTGGAGAAAGCCCCAGAATTCTCTTGCTGTTCCAAGCCAGCTCTAGGAGGAAGGCTGCTTAGCCCAGAGAACTGGCCTCGGTCAAGGACAACACAAGTCCAGGATTTTTAAACTAAAAACAGAGTTGCCACATAATCCAGGAATCCCACTCCTGGGCGTGTATCCAGACAAAACTAAAATTCACCAAGATACAAGCGGCCCTGTGTTCACAGCAGCACTGTCTACAAGAGCCCAGACATGGAGACAACACAAGCGCCACCACAGATCGACGGGTAAGGAAGATGTGGTGCGTATGCACGTGTGGTTAAATACTGCTCTGCCTTTAAAAAAGAAAGGAAACAATGCCATATGCAGCGACATGGATGGACCTAGAGGTCATCACACCAAGTCAAGTCAGAAAGACAGAGACCGACATAATACACTGTCACCTACATGCGGAATCCAAATACGGCACAAACGAACATGTCTCTGAATCAGAGACAGACTCACGATGTAGAAAACAGCCTTATGGTTGGTATGGGGGAAGAGGTCGAGGCCGAGGACCACTGCCAGCTTCCAAAGTGGGCAAGGGAGGGACTGGGAGCTTGCCATCAGCAGAGGCAAACCAGTCTGTACAGGATCCTACTGTACAGGATCTGTTTAGGATCAGCACAGCAAGATCCTACTGTACAGCACAGGGAACCACACGCAGCACCCATGAGAAATCACAATGGAAAAGAACACGAGAAAAATACATATATAATTAAATCACTTTGCTACAGGGCAGAAATTAACACACTGTAGATCAACTACACTACAATATTCAATAGAGTAAAATTTAACAAGCCCAGAATCTTAGCCTCAGCTCCGACGCTGACAAGCTAGCAGGACAGTGCAGTTACCTATCGGTTCTGTCACCTGTGAAATCAGGGCGCTAAAGCCTGGATTAATAAAGCCTAAAAGAGTTCATTTCCCAGAGGCGCTCTCCAGGCCATGACTATAGGCGGGTACAGCTGACTCTCTCACAGGAAACAGCAGACATCCTTCCCAAACATCCCTCTCAGAAGAACTTTTTTTTTTTCCCCTAATGAAGCACATATTATCATCTCCTAGAACTATTAGTGGAGAAGGCAATGGCAACCCACTCCAGTAATCCTGCCTGGAAAATCCCATGGGAGGAGCTTCGTAGGCTGCAGTCCATGGGGTCGCTAAGAGTCGGACATGCCTGAGCGGCTTCACTTTCACTTTTCACTTTCATGCATTGGAGAAGGAAATGGCGACCCACTCCAGTGTTCTTGCCCGGAGAATCCCAGAGATGGGGGAGCCTGGTGGGCTGCCGTCTGTGGGGCTGCACAGAGGCGGACACGACTGACGTGACTTAGCAGCAGCAGCAGAACTATTACTGCCAGGGCAGTCTGGGAGACACCAAATTCTTACTTCTCGGGTTGTTCCTGCCTGTAATTTTTTTTTTTTTTTTAATTTATAATATAGCCACATAAGACATTCTCCTTCTCAAGGGAAAAAAAAAAAGTCAGGAAGTCACGGGGCTGACCTTTCAGCTTAGTAGGATCTTGAGAGCCTATGATGTCTTTCAAATATTTCAAGAGCCATTATTCATCTGTAACTCTTTTTTAACGATACTATACTGAGATCTTTTTTCTTAATTGTTTATTTCCATTAGAACATAAGCTCCATGAAAGTGAAAGTGAAGTCATAATGTGACTTAAGATTTAAAATATTGACTATAAATGCACTTTCCCAAAAAAGATTTTTTCACTTTTAATAAGAAATGTGACTCAGTCGTGTCTGACTCTTTGTGACCCATGGACTGTAGCTGGCCAGGCTCCTCCGTCCATGGGATTTTCCAGGCAAGAATACTGGACTGGGTTGCCATTTCCTTCTCCAAGGGGTCTTCCTGACTCAGGGATCAAACCCAGGTCTCCTGCATTACAGGCAGACTCTTTACCATCTGAGCCACCAGGGAATCCCTGAAGCTCCTGAAGCTCCACGAAGGCAGGTATTTTTATCTGCTTTTTCCCCTCGCATATGCCCAGCACCCAGACCGTCCCTGCCACACAGCAGACACTTAAACACTGGTGGGCAAGGAGAAGTGTTAGTTGCTCAGTTGTGTCTGACTCTTTGTGACCACATGGACTGTAGCCCACCAGGCTCCTCTGTCCGTGGAATTCTCCAGGCAAGAATACTGGAGTGGGCTGCCATTCCCTTCTCCAGGGGATGTTCCCGACCCAAGAACTGAATCCAGGTCTTCTTCATCACAGGCAAATTCTTTACCCTCTGAGCCACCAGAAAAGCCCTATAAGGAAATCATTACAGGAAAACCAAACAAGAACCAGAATATCAAGTAGGGTACTTACTCAAATACTTCTAAAGGGACCGTGATATCATGAAGCTGCTGTCTGCATTTATCAATATCCTGTAAGCCAGTAACAATAAAATTCCTGGGGGAGAAGCAATAAAAGAGAACATTAGGTTAGTTTAGATGCCCACACTGGGCACCACCCACACAGAGCCAAGGAGGGCTCTAGAGGCCTGTTCCTTACACAGGAACAGGTGACACGCAGCTCTCAGCTCTTTGGTTAGCTCAGGATTCCCCGGAAAGCTCTGGAGTTATACAATATGCTCACATATCCCTTGATTTTCTTTTTGGACAAGGAATTACCAATACTGAAGGGTCAGAAACCAACAGGAATAGGGGCGGGAGCCTCTGAGATTTCGTGTACCCTTTGAGACAACGAGGGAGGTGAGGGGGGGCGGCGGGGGGACGCAGTGGACTGGCCTTCAAGAGTCCATCCTCAAGAGTCTGGGGGAAGAAAGCCACCAGGCCTGGTTTAATTTCAGTTCGGCTTGGGAGCCCTCCTAGAACACCGGGCTGGTCCCACAGCACTGCGTACGAAGGTGGGGTTGCAAACACGGCTGTTATGTTTGAACCCTCCATAAAGCTGCGAGCCCTTATCCACAGCATTTGACTCCGCCTTTGGTCCATCCCAGGGGCCTAGCACCAGGGCCTGCACAAGACTGTTGCCAGAAAGACTATTTCATAAGCGTTCCGTGGCCCCTCTCAGCTCCCCAGCACCCACCGTCATGCGATTTCTCCAGAAACGGTAAACTCTTATCTGGCCCTGATGACTTCTCCAAATGGGGCCTGAAGGGAAGGTCCCAGCCAGGGCAAGGCGGGAAGGAGGCAGCGGCGAGCGCCCCTGCGCACAGCCTGGACCAGGAGGGACAGGCCCCCGAGCAAGAGTAGGGGACAGGCAGAGGCTCGCGGCCGGACCCGGCTTCCCACCCCGGCCCAGGCAGACACCGCCCCGCCTGCCACTCACAGCTTCTGGTTGAGCCCGGCCTGGCTGCTGGGCTGGAAGTCGCTCACGATAATGCCGAGCTGTCGGATGTTCTCCACGAACTTCTCCAGGTGCTCCTCCAGGTGGTCGAACTTCTCCGCCATCGCCGCTCAGCCCTCAAACCTCCGCGGGCGCGGTCCTGCCCCACCGCTTCCTGCTTCCGTCCGGGCCCACCACCACTTCCGCTTCCTCTGGGGGCCGGATGGGGCGGGGTCTTG
>SJYU01008262.1:0-24146 GCA_006410795.1 Tragelaphus strepsiceros
TGCATTTTCTTGGCAAAACTCTGTTAGTCTTTGCCCTGCTTTATTCCGTGTTCCAACGCCAAATTTGCCTGTTACTCCAGGTGTTTCTTGACTTCCTACTTTTGCATTCCAGTCCCCTATAATGAAAAGGACATCTTTTTTGGGTGTTAGTTCTAAAAGGTCTTGTAGGTCTTCATAGAACCGTTCAACTTCAGCTTCTTCAGCGTTACTGGTTGGGGCATAGACTTGGATTACTGTGACATTGAATGGTTTGCCTTGGAAACGAACAGAGATCATTCTGTCGTTTTTGAGATTGCATCCAAGTACTGCATTTCGGACTCTTTTGTTGACCATGATGCCCACTCCATTTCTTCTGAGGGATTCCTGCCCGCAGTAGTAGATATAATGGTCCTCTGAGTTAAATTCATCCATTCCATTCCATTTTAGTTCGCTAATTCCTAGAATGTCAACATTCACTCTTGCCATCTCTTGTTTGACCACTTCCAATTTGCCTTGATTCATGGACCTGACATTCCAGGTTCCTATGCAATATTGCTCTTTACAGCATCAGATTTTGCTTCTATCACCAGTCACATCCACAGCTGGGTATTCTTTTGCTTTGTCTCCATCCCTTCATTCTTTCTGGAGTTATTTCTCCACTGATCTCCATGGTGGAGAGATCTGACAGGGTGTGGTCCGCTGGAGAAGGGAATGGCAAACCACTTCAATATTCTTGCCTTGAGAACCCCACGAACAGTATGAAAAGGCAAAATGATAGGATACTGAAAGAGAAACTCCCCAGGTCAGTAGGGGCCCAATATGCTACTGGAGATCAGTGGAGAAATAACTCCAGAAAGAATGAAGGGATGGAGCCAAAGCAAAAAGAATACCCAGCTGTGGATGTGTCTGGTGATAGAAGCGATTTTAAATATAAATTAATATAAATGGGAAAGGAAATAAGTAACTCAAAAACTAAAAGACACTGAATCAAAAGGACCTAATCGTATTTCAATTGAATATCATAACCATACTATAGAGACAAATAAACAAACTCAACTAGTTACCTATATGAAACTCAAAATATAGGAGATAATAAATAAGCTTTCCTAATAAGTGTACTAGGAAATAAGAACACCATACAAAATTTTAAAAAATATGAAACAAAAAGATGCTTGTGATGTGATCAATAAAATTAATAATAAACTCTAGTCAGGATAATTAAGAAAAGAAAAAAAAGATACTGAAAAGAAACCAACTGCTCATATTAAGAATGAGAAAGGTGATAGTACTACAGATGCTACAATTATTAAAAAGATAAGAAGGTGATATAATGAAAAATGTATGTCAGCAAATTTGAAAATTTATATTAAGCAAATAGCATGAAAAGCACAAATTGTAATGTTTATACAAGACAAAAACAGATAACCCAAATGTCATAGGTTTATTTAAAAATATTTAGTTGCAGTTAAAATCATAACAGAAGTTTTTGCAGTTAAAGTTTATTTCTAGAAAAGAGGTGAATTCTAATAGTAAAGAGGAAAGTAGTATTTATGCTACTCTATTTCTTTGAGAAAAACACACAGGATGAAATACTTCCCAACTCATTCTATGAAGCTAGTGTTACTATGATCCTAAAACCAGATCAAGATAATACACAAATAAAAAATAGCAAACATACCTTGTGAATAGGTGCAAAAAATTTTAACAAAATGATAGCAAATTGAATCTGACAATACTTTTAACTGTATCATATACTGACCACCTGGGTTTTAATCAAGGAATGAAAAGTTTTAGAGTTTGAAAATCAATCAGTAGAGCTAACAATATTAACACAGTAGAAAAAAGGAAAAAACACATAGTCATTACAGCAGATATAGAAAAAGCATATGGCAATATCCAAATCTAGTCCTGACTAAAACTTTCAGTTTGGTTGAAATAGAAGAGAACTTTCTCAACCTGATGAACAGCTTCTATGGAAAATCTACAGCTAAACTTACACTTGGTGAAGAAAGACTTATTACATTGCCCCTAAGATAAGCAAGAGAGAAACACAGTTTCGTTTCATTGTTTCTATTCGGCATTGTGTGGAAGGTTCTAGATAGTGCAGTAAGGTAAGAAAACTAAATAAAAAGCATAGAGTTTGGAAAATAAAAACTGGAACTACTGAGTTTAGCACAGTGCGGAATATCAGATAAATATACTAAAATTAATTTTATTCTGTATGCTAGCAAGATTAATTGAAAATTGCAATGTAAACAAACACAATATACAATGGCACTAAAATATAAACTGGTAGTGGTGGTTTAGTCGGTAAGTCGTGTCCAACTCTTTGTAAGTCCATGGACTATAACCTGCCAGCCTTTTCTGTCCATGGGACTCTCCAGGCAAGAATATTAGAGTGGACTGCCATTTCCTTCTCCAGAAAAATATAAAATACTTAAGAGCAAATCTAAAAACATGTGTAAGACCTATGTACATGCAACATAACAAAACTGATAAAAGAGTTCTAAGAAAATCTAAATCAATGAAGATATATGCCTTGTTTACAAATTAGATCACACAATAATGTGAAGATGCCAGTTCTCCCAAAACTGAGCTATAGACTTAATGCAGTTTCAGTCAAATTATAGCAGATTTTCCGTCACGGAAACTGGCAACGTCATTTGAACTTTCGTACAAAAGTACAAATGATCTACAACTGACAAAACAACTTGAAAAAAGATTAAACTTGAATGACGAGGGATATGACTATAGAACTTATTATAAGTTATAGTAGGCAATATAGTATGGTGATGGTGTGAGGATAAGCAGATTGATGAAATAGAATCACAATGATAGAAATAGACATACATGTAAATAGTCAACTGATGTTCATCAAAGGTATAAAGTCAATTTCACAAAGGAAGAATACAGTTCTTATACTGTGCAGGAATAACTGAATATCCATTTATAAAGAAAACAAACTTCGATCCATAGTATTTAAGTACTGGGATTATGTAAGAACTTGCTGATGCATACTAATGCTAAAGGAAGTTCCCACAGATACCATATTGATTCCTTTAATTAATAAATTAATATTTATCTGTAAGTTCCATCACTAGACTCAGGATCTTTTCTTTTTCCTTCCTTCAAGGTTTATTGAGATAAAACTGATCCACAGGACTATATGAATTTAATGCATACAACATATAGATTTGACTACATACATCACAAAATGATTATCAAAATAGGTTCAGTGAAGAGCTATCATCTCATATAGATACAAAAGTAAAGAAATAGAACATTTTTTCCCTTTAAGATAGGAACATTTAGGATTTACTCTCTTGTTGACTTTCATATATAACTTATAACAGTGTTGATTATATTTATCATCTTGTATGTTACATCCTTGTACTTATTTATCTTATAACTGGAAGCATGTATATTTTGACTGCCTTCCTCCTGCTGTGCTCCACCATAACCCATCTCTGCTAACTACAAATCTGATCTCATTTTTTTCTAAATTTGTTTGCTCTTGAAGTATAATTGACCTATACTATGTTAGTTCTTGTTATAAAACAGAGATTCGATATTGTTGTACATTTCAGAATGGTCACCACATTAGTCTATTTGCCACCCATCACCATACAAATGACAACCCACTCCAGTATTCTTGCCTGGAGAATCCCATGGATGGAGGAGCCTGGTGGGCTACAGTCCACAGGGTCACAACGAGTCGGACACAACTGAGCAACTTCACTTCCACTTTCATTTTCACCATACAAAGATATTACATAATTACTGGCTGTATTCCCCACACTATGCATTTCACAGCTGTAACTCACTTATTTTGCAATTGGAAGTTTGTACTTCTTAATCTCCTTCACCAATTTCTTTCTCTTTCTCTTTATATAAAATATATATCATTCTTTATATACAGAAATAAACTCAAATGGTGCATAGAGCTAAATGTAACATCAAAGATCATAAATTCACTCTAAGAAAATGAGATACAATTTTTTGATCCTGTGTTGGGTACAGGTTTCTTTTGTATCAAAGAAATAACTGATAAATGGAATATCATTAAAATTAAGAACTTTGGGTCTTTGAACAACACTGATGAGAAGTTGAAAAATCACACATGGGGAGAAAATATTTGTAAACCATGCATCTAGTAAGAATCTTGTCTCTAGAACATATATAGAACTCTCAAAGGTCGATAATAAGACAAACAACAACCAAGTTAAAAAAGCAAAAGATTTGAACACTTTATCAAAGAATATCTATGGATTGCAACAAACACATGAAAAGATGCTTAACATCATTTGTCACTGGGAAACAGAAATTAGACCAATGAAACAAGTCTGCACATGTACTAGAAAGTCAAAAATTAAAGTGTAGATGAGATGTTAAAGTGTTGATAATGTATAACAACTAAAGCTCTTGTACACGGTTGGCACAAATATAAATAATACAACTGCTTTGAGAAATAATATTTCAGTTTTTAAATTAAAAATACCATAGTTATTTCATTCTCAGCTATTTACTCAATGTAAATAAAAGCATATGTTTATACTTGTTCATGAATGTAATTTTTAATAACCCCAAACTAAAAACAATCCATATTTCCAACAACAGATCAATTGATAACAAATTATAGAATTTGGCATATAATGGAATACTACTCAGTAATAAAAAGCAGTGAATTATTGAGCCACATAGCAGTCTTGATGCATATGAAAATAATCATAGTGGGTAAAAGAAGCCAGATTAAAAAAAACTATATAATATATAATTTCACTTGTATTAAATTCTATAAAATGCAAATTCATCAACAGTGACATAGAGTAAATAAATTCTTTTCTAGGAGAGGGTGGGGAAGAGCAGAGAGAGGAGTTAGAAAGAGACCTAAAGAAATTTGGGGGGTGATTGCTTATTATCTTGATTTTGATAATAGTTTCATAAGTATATACATATATCAATTCTTATAAATTTAAAACTTTAAATATAAGCATTTTATTGTATATCTATTATTCCTAATTAAAGCAGATAAAAATTAAAAAAGGAAAGAGATTACACACAGGTGTAGAAAATGGCAGGGGCTGGTGGGAGTGATCAACAGACAATGGATTTCTTACAAGAGAGAATGTGGATAACATTCAGATCTGTTCAGTCGCTCAGTCATGTCCGACTTTTTGCAACCCCATGAATCGCAGCACACCAGGCCTCCCTGTCCATCAACAACTTCTGGAGTTTACCCAAACTCATGTCCGAGTCAGTGATGCCATCCAACCATCTCATGCTCTGTCGTCCCCTTCTCCTCCTGCCCCCAATTCCTCCCAGCATCAGGGTTTTTTCTAATGAGTCAGCTTTTCACATCAGGTGGCCAAAGTATTGGAGTTTCATCTTCAACATCAGTCCTTCCAATGAACACCAGGACTGATCTCCTTTAGGATGGACTGGTTGGATCTTCTTGCTGTCCAAGGGACTCTCAAGAGTCTTCTTCAACACCACAGGTCAAAAGCATTAATTCTTTGGTGTTCAGCTTTCTTTATAGTCCAACTCTCACATCCATCCATGACTACTGGAAAAACCATAGCCTTGACTAGATGGACCTTTGCTGGCAAAGTAATGTCTCTGCTTTTCAATATGCTGTCTAGGTTGGTCATAACTTTCCTTCCAAAGAGTAAGCGTCTTTTAATTTCATGGCTGCAATCATCATCTGCAGTGATTTTGGAGCCCCCCAAAATAAAGTCAACCATGGTTTCTGCTGTTTCCCCATTTATTTGCCATGAAGTGATGGGACTGGATGCCATGATTTTAGTTTTTTGGATGTTGAACTTTAAACCAACTTTTTCACTCTCCTCTTTCACTTTCATTAAGAGGCTCATTAGTCCTTCTTCACTTTTTTCCATAAGGGTGGTGTCATCTGCATATCTGAAGTTATTGATATTTCTCCTGGCAATATTGATTCCATCTTGTGCTTCTTCCAGCCCAACGTTTCTTATGATGTGCTCTGCATATAAGTTAAAGAAGCATGTTGACAATATACAGCCTCGACGTACTCCTTTTCCTATTTGGAACCAGTCTGTTGTTCCATGTCCAGTTCTAACTGTTGCATCCTGACCTGCATACAGTTATTCATACATTAATCAAAGTTTAGTACACAGGTGCCCTGGGGACAGGATCATGCGTTGACTAGGGAGAGAGACCCCTCCCATGGGCACTCTGCTTTGGAGGGCTCACATAAGCAAACACACAAAAACCAAATGTATATGTTTATAATATGAAAGCCTAAGAATAAGTTAGATCCTTCCCTAACAGTTTTTATTGAAAGAATTCATCTTAAAATTCTGATTAATATAAAAACTTAATGACTTAAAAAAAAAAAGACTCTAATGGAGTTTAGGCAACCTGCACATTCTCCAGGAATAATACCCCAAACACCGTCCTCACTTTAGGCACCAGCCACAAGTCTGGAGACCCCAGCGCCACCTCCACTTTGGACCAACTTGATTACAGCTTCAGGTGTTCCCAGAACCCCACTGAGGTTTGAGAATTTGCTAGATAGCTCACAGAATGTGAGCAAGCACTATACCTACAATTATACTATTTTTTTACGTTAAAGTGTATAAATTAGAACTAACTGAAAAAGAGACACACAGGTCAAATCTGAGAGAGTGTTGAACATGAAGTTCCTGCCGTCCTCATGGACAGTGTGATGGTATGATGGCGTTGTAGCGTGATGCTGCTCAGAGTGTTTCAATCAGAAAAGTTCACTCTAGTCTTTGATGTACAGAATTTTAACTGAAGCTCACATACTACCCATATCAGTGATCCTTTAGACTCCAGTACACCCTTCATTCCAGAGGTTTAGCCAATATCTTAATGTCCAGTTTTCTCTTGAAAGTCCAAACTAACATGGTGTGGTCTAAAGCCCCCTTCATGAATTACATTGTTGGGCTGTCTGGTGACCAAAGCCTCTGATAATAAAGATGTGCTTATCAGCAACACATTCCTGTAGCTTGGAATCATTTTGCAGTAGCTAAGGATGAAGAGCAGACATCCTTTTGGATAAAGTTAATTTTTCACTACAGTGAAGAATGCATGGACTTCTGTCACTCAGGATTCAGCACTTGGCACCATGGCAAAGCAACCCAAACGAAGCTTAGTCTGAGCACCCACAGTCTGTGAACTAAAGCCATTCTGACCCCTAGGAAACACTTCTGCTTCCCTTTCCCAATGTTCAGAAACTAAAGTCAATCCAGTCCTAATCCTGTGAAAATTTTAGTTTGTGTTAGGCTAAAGTTGGAAACTGACAATGCTTACAAGTGCCCAGAGGATTTGAGTGATAGAACTGTTTACACAAGAGAAAAGACAAATTAATGCATCATATGCTTCCATTAAAAGAGCATCACTACCATAGATTCTTGCCTAATGAGGTATACTTTCCCAGTTGTGCTAATATCTATTTTATTTTGCTTTTCTTTTTGCTCCATTCTGTGGTTTTGGAGACACTCGCAAATTAGCATGATATTCATTGGTATTGCTTATGACAATGAAGGATACTGTGCAATTTTAAACAACTAACATATCACTTTTTTGCAATATTAAACATATAATTTTTACTTTTTTCTAGGACCTGCATGCATGCTAAATCACTTCAGTTGTGTCCAACTCTTGTCACCTTATGGACTGCAGCCCTCCAGGCTCTCTGTCCATGGGATTTTCAAGGCAAGAATAATGGAGTGGGATGCCATTGCTTTCTCCAGGGCATCTTCCCTACCCTGGGATCAAACCGGCGTCTCAATGTCTCCTGCATCAACTAGCAGGTTCTTTACCGCTAGAGCCACCCAAGAAGCCCCTTTCTAGGACCTAGCCAAACCATAATAGAAATGTATTAGTTCTTTGAATTGGCAACTAGATGGGCATTATGTAGTATAACAGTATTTAATTTACAAACTTTTGTAGCAAATTTGCTGCTGCTGCTGCTAAGTCACTTCAGTCGTATCCGACTCTGTGCGACCCCATAGACGGCAGCCCACCAGGCTACCCCGTGAACAAATTTAGCTTGATGTAAATAATTTTGATTCAAATTTTTTATATTTCCTGACTATAAGTGTATTTGCCACTAATTTCTAATAGATAATTTAAAATAGTTTAGAAAAATAACTTTTTGGAAAAATATCTAAGTATAATTTAGTCATTTTGATATTTTATTTTTGCTTTTTTAATAGTTTCATTTTTATATGTTTTTAAGATTAGCATATAATAACATTATGTGAAAATGAAAATAAGTAAAAGCAAATGCTCTGGACTAAATGTATGAACATTTATTATATTTTTATTTTATTTTTTCTCCAAAAATTTCAGGTCATAAACAGAATGACTACATGCAGAGTAATAATTGATTCCCAGTCATGTTTGATATTATTTTGACTTTGAGTAATATACAAATAATATAATATACAAATAAAGCAATATAACATACAAATAAAGTAATATAAAAATAAAGAAAAAAAAAAGAAAGCTGAGCACTGAAGAATTGGTGCTTTCGAACTGTGGCATTGGAGAAGACTCTTGAGAGTCCCTTGGACTGCAAGGAGATCCAACCAGTCCATCCTAAAGGATATCAGTCTTGAATATTCATTGGAAGGACTGATGCTGAAGCTAAAACTCCAATACTTTGGCCACCTGATGAGAAGAACTGACTCATTGGAAAAGACCCCGATGCTGGGAAACATTGAAGGCGGGAGGAGAAGGGGATGACAGAGGATGAGATGGCTGGATGGCATCACTGACTTGATGGACATGAGTTTGAGTAAGCTCCGGAAGTTGATGATGGACAGGGAAGCCTAGCATGCTGCAGTCCATGGAATCACAAAGAGTTGGACATGACTGAGCAACTGAACTGAATTGAATACACAAATCATTGTGCATGCATGCTCAGTTGGGCCTGACTCTTTATGACCCCTTGGACTGTAACCCTCTGGTATTCCTCAGGCAAGAATACTGGAGTGAGTTGCCATTTCCTTTTCCAGAGGATCTTTCCAACCCAGGGATAGAATCTGTGTCTCTTGCATCTCCTGCATTGGCAGGTTGTTTCTTTACCATTGAGCCACTAGGGAAGGCCCAAACCATAGCTTTACACGTATTTTTTAAAATATATTTTTATGCATGTGTATTTGTTAGGCACAGGGATAAGTCATAATTTATTTGCAGTTTGTTACTTGGTTTATAATCTTTAAATATTTAGCCATATGCTACACAGACCTCTGTTCATGTTCATGTTTGCTGTGCTGTGCTGTGCTCTGTCACTTCAGTTTGTGTCCAACTCTCTCTGACCCTGTGGACTATAGCCCACCAGGTTTTTCTGTCCATGGGATACTTGAGTAGGCTGCCATGTCCTCCTCCAAGGGATCTTCCCAACCCAGGGATCAAACTCGGATGTCTTAAGTCTCCTGCACTGCAGGTGGATTCTTTACTGCAGAACCACTGGGGAAGCCCCATTCTCATGCTTAGTGAAATCACTCTGTCTTGTCCTACTCTTTGCGACCCTGTGGAAAGCAGTTTACTAGGCTCTTCAGTCTATGGGATTTTCCAGGCAAAAATACTGGAGTGGGTTGCCATTTCCTTTTCCAGGAGATCTTCCCAACCCAGGGATTGAATCTTGGTCTCCCTCATTGTAAGCAGGCGCTTTACTGTCTGAGCTACCAGGGAAGTTTCATGCTTAGGGCTCCACAAGTGACAGAATTGAGGGTGCTGGTAGAGATGAGAACATAACTGTCCAAGAAATGCCATAAGGAGACTTAGTGTCTGAAGATACAAAGAGCAGAGTGATTTGTGGGGCTATTATGCAGAATAGTTGAGATTTGTGTGTGTGTATGCAAAACAACTTAGAGGCCTCCAGGAGATACGTTTTCAAGAAAACATGACAATTTTGTTGAAAAACTAACCAATTGAAAGGGCACATTATTATTATTATGTCAAAAATATGAAGGCAGTTTAGAAACTGACAAATATACAATGCTCACTAGGAATTCATGGATCAAAATTTTAATATATGTGATTTTGAGCAACTGATAGAATGAGGAGATTACTTCTATCACGTTGATGTCTAAATGCACATGACAGGTTAAATCAGTAATTTAAATGGGCTTCTCACACTCTGAAAACAGTTCTTTTGAATCTTATCCTAGATTCTCGTTAGTTTCTTTTGGCCTCTATTTCTCATCCTAATGTTCTAGTTTTTAATTTTGTATGCTCTCTAGCAAATAAACAGAGGTGAGGGAAACTTTTGACTAATCTTAGTAAAATATCTCATTTTTCTGATACACACATTACTCTTGAAGGGATGGGAAATCAGTGAAGAGTGAAAAAGTAAAACTGCAGTGGTGGATAATTAAATATTCTGGATAAAATCACAATCTCTCCCTCTTTCAGATTTCTTCCTTAATCTTTAGAATAGATCCTTATGGTGCCTGTGATAAATACCAGTGCAGGTTTAGTTTTACTTTAATTTGAAGTTAAACTATTTATTTCTTTTTTTTTTTTTGGATACACAATAATTTTCTTTTATAGTAACTGGACTTAACATTATTATAATTTTAATGAAAAAGTTAAACCAGGGTTCTCCATTTTTTGGAATCCTAGTATTAATCAACTACAAATAAGTATTAGCCCCTATCACCAATGACTGAGATGTTTCTTTCTAATGAATTGACCATTACATCTCCAAGATCTGAAATGGCCAACAGACCATAGAAAGAGACTTCTTTAGGCTCCTGTTTGAAACCAACAGCTTCAGCAAACTGCTGGCCTTGATTCAGGGCCAAAGACTATTTATTTCTTACATTTTGTTTTGGTTTTATAATTAAGTCTTCACATTATTAAAAGCATGAGGGTATGCATACCTTATATAATAGGTGTTAGAAGCAAATGAGTACACATGAAGACATAGATTTGATTTTGTGTGTGATAGCTGGTTGGTAATATGAGTTCAAGAGAAATAATATATCCATCAAGACATATCTCTTTGACTGATATTAGTTGTATATGATATATGGAGGTGAAAGTGAAAGGGTTAGTCACTTAGCCATCTCTGACTCTTCGTGACCCCATGGACTGCAGCCCGCCAGGCTCCTCTGTCCATGGGATTCTCCAGGCAAGAATACTGGGTTGGGCTGCCATTTCCTTCTCCAGGGTATCTTCCTAACCCAGGGATCAAACCTGGGTCTCCTGCATTGCAGGTGGATTCTTTAAGCCCATGATATATGGAAAGAGTGCTACAAAAGCATTATAGGTGCATAAGGTTCTTTATATGAGAAAACTGAACTTTCCAGTTCTTGAGAGAAATTAGAAAAAAAAAAAGAAGGGAAGAGGATTACAGAAATTGAGAAGAGGTCATGATTATTTTTCATAACTTCTAGAAATATTAGGACATGGATAAAATGTGAACAGCAATTTTGGAAGGTTTTTTTTTTCTTAGATATACAAAAGAATATTGTACAGTTACAGAGAAAAAGCAAGTAAATATAAGTGACTTAAAATTTAATTTTGAGCTTAGGCAAAATTTTTGAAATTCAAAATAAATATCTCCATTGGACAAAAAATTAGTATCTCTGGCTTTACAGTTCAGTTCACTGATTTCTACCAATGTTTTCAGAAGAACTCCTTAATATTCAGTTTTGCTAAGGCTATTTTGTATAACGTGTTAACAATAGTTATGTCTTTTTAAACATGAAGTTAAATTTTAAATCAGTGTTATTTTTGACTATGCTTATACTGCAACTCATACCAATTATGAATGTAAGGAGATAAGATACATATATATTTAAATACAGTGGTTCATAACAGATTTAAGTCATGCAATAATAATAAGCAAAATTATAGAAATAATGCTAAGTGACTGAGCTTATTATGTTAGAAAGCTGAAACACACCTATATAAATTCATTTTTACTGAACATTCAGAAATTTAATCTTAAAGGAATGATGCTAAAGCTGAAACTCCAGTATTTTGGCCACCTCATGCGAAGAGTCGACTCACTGGAGAAGACTCTGATGCTGGGAGGGATTGAGGGCAGGAGGAGAAGGGGACGACAGAGGATGAGATGGCTGGATGGCATCACTGACTCGATGGATGTGAGTCTGAGTGAACTCCGGGAGTTGGTGATGGACAGGGAGGCCTGGCGTGCTGCGATTCATGGGGTCACAAAGAGTCAGACACGACTGAGCGACTGATCTGATCTGATTTGTATTTTGAAAAGAATTTTTCCTATCAGGTTTTACCAGGTTAACAAAAGCCACAGTTTGAAGCACCATTCACCATAAGTTGTCAGAATCCCTGGGGTGGAAAGCTGTCTGTGATAATGTATTTTAGTATATTAGGCCAATTTTTCAAGGAGAGTACTGTAGATTTGAGGGTTCCTTATGACTCAGTCATCATTAAAGACTCAGGAATTCCCCAGTGCTCCAGTAGTTACAATTCCCAGCTTCCATTGCAAGAGGCCTGTTTGGAGAATTAAGATCTGACAATGCAGTATGGCCAAAAAAGAAAAAAGGAAAAAAAAAAAAAATCACTCATTCTATTGAAACTATTGCTGAGATACATGTCATTTTAAAAATATGGAGATTTCATAATGTTTTCCACACAGCTTTCAGTTAATTTTAGGTTTGAATATATTTCTAGTAAGTAACTCATTTGATGAAAATGAATTTTTTTAAAAATAACTTTTTTATCCAAAGAAAGAATATGTTAGATATAATGAAAATGTGGCCTTCAGAAAAGAAGCAGATGGTTTTTATTGCTGAGAAAGTTCATGAAACTATATTAATGATGACACGTTTCACATTGAAAGTCACCTTCTTAAGATTTTTTTTTCACAAATGTATATAGAATAGCTCTGTAGCAGGCAGCAAAGTAGACTATCAGAGATGTCATATACTAGTTTCTAGAACCTGTTGATATGTTGGTTTCCATGACAAAGGAATTAAACATGCAGATGGAATTCAGGCTGCTAATCAGTTGACTCTAAAATAGGGTGATTATCCTGGATTATCTGCGTGGGCACAAGGTAATCGCATGGGTTCTGAAAGGCAAAAAAGGGAAGTAAAAGATTTAGTGTCACAGTGATACCATATGAAGAAACTCCACCAGCTACTTCTGGCTTTGAAGATGAAAGTGAAAGTGAAGTCGCTCAGTTGTGTCAGACTCTTCAGAACCCCATGGACTGCAGCCTACCAGGCTCCTCCATCCATGGGATTTTCCAGGCAAGAGTACTGGGAAACCACAAATCAAGTAATGCAGGCAACCTCTAGAAACTGGAAAGGGCAAGGAAACTTTTTCCTCTAGAGATTCCTGAGATAAATACAAGCTGTTCTTGATTTTAGCCTGTGAGATCCATTTTCAACTCCTAATCTCCAGAACTGCAACCTAATAAATGTGTGTTTTTTTAAGTCATTAAGTTTGTGGTCACTTGTTATAGCAGCAATACAAAATTAATACAATCTCCATGTTGTTGTTCAGTAAACAAGTTGTGTCTGACTCTTTGTGATCCCATGGACTGCCAGCCTTCCCTATCCTTCCCTATCTCCCAGAGTTTAATCAAATTCATGTCCATTGAGTTGGTGATGCTATCTAACCATCTCCTCCTCTGCTGTCCCTTTCTCTTTTTTGTCATCAATCTTTCCCAGCCTCAGGGTCTTTTTCAGTGAATTGATTCTTGGCATCAGGTGGCCAAAGTACTGGAGCTTCAGCTTTGTCATCAATCCTTCCAATGAATAATCAGGATTGATTTCCTTTAGGACTGACTGGTTTGATCTCCTTCCAGTCCAAGGGACTCTCAAGAATCTTCTCCTGCACCACAATTAAAAAGCATCAATTCTTCAGTGCTCAGCCTACTCTATGGTCCAACTCTCACATCTGTACATGACTACTGAAAAACCATAGTTTTGGCTATATGGACTTTTGTCGACAATGTGATGTCTCTGCTATCTGTGGTCTAGTTTTGTCATAGCTTTCCATCAATATAAAAGACTGTGGCTTTGCCTACCAGGACATTATATCATCCTGGGTTTTGATGTTACAAGAATGAGTGGATGGAATGACAATTTTCTCTAAGTCACAAAATAAACTAAATATTCTTTATACCTGTAAAGATTAAATCAGTTACCTCAAATTAAAATGTATGAGCTAAGAGAAAGAAGAGACAAAAATGGCAAGTAATCAATATCACTTCAGAAATCCTTTAATTTATTAACTAACAGGAGTGCTACACTTAATGCTCTTGCTTAATAATATGGTGGATTTTGGCAAAGGGGCTTTAGTAAACATGGAGAGAAGGCTTAACTTTTAATGAAAAATAAATCTTACTGTTACCTCCCAACTGGACAGAGATATGCTACTGTGTGGCACTTGCAATTTGTTTAGAATTTTCATGATGCTTCTGTTTGCCAAATATAACACTATTATGATGATTATTACCACTACTACCACTTTAATGCCTCAATTACACACAGAAAGTTGTATTTTTTCCTTTGAGTTTTTTTTTTTTATATCAAAGTCAATAGCACCACTAAAGGTTGTAAAGTTCTCCAATTAACTTATTTAAAACTAAGTGGTTTATTTTGGAACAGTACACTATTTTTGAAACATTCCAAGACCATAACAAGACAAAGAAAACCATACAAGGTCCTCCCCACCCATTGGTCATCATCACTTAAGACTGACACTATGAATGGAAATATATTAACTTTTCATTCTTTTACCCAGAAGTCATGACTACCACTGCCAATGTGTAATACGTGTTCTGACCACTGTACTCTTGACCTCATATGGCACCTGTCCTCAAATGAAGTGGAAGCATTTACAAGGGAACTAGAAATGGCGTGTGTTATTAGGTTGTGACAGCCAGAGAGTGTTTTTTTGGAGGGGGAAATGTTGCTTATCCCCCAAAAAAGCATACCCTTTGCTATTGCAGAATTATTTCTTAAATTTTTTCACATAAAAATTAGGACATAGTGAGACTACCTTTCAAATGAGTTTTATATATGTATATATGGATCAATTTTTATACCCATACCCCCAATAAACAATTTACCAAGCCCTCCTGAAAAATGTACTTCAAACAATACTTTCCTAATGAGATACAGTTTAAACATTTGTAATTTTCTCTTTATAGAAAACCACTTGGTTTAAGTATATTAGAACTGGCAATTAGTTTTATAGTACTTTTTCATAAAGGTTGAGAATTCAAGAACATTTGTGTGTATTCTCTTGATTTGATAATATATCCAGTGTTTGAGGTTCTCATTACCACTCCATGTCCTTTATTGTCAAGATGTTAATAAGTTTGGTTAAACTTTTTCATTCTATTCTATTCTCACAGCCATATTGTATTTTTATGTAAAAAGTCACATATACTAACTTCTAGTCAAGTTCAATGAACTATAATGAAAAATACTAAGAAAAAAATAGATTAGAGAAAACCAGATTCTGTGGGGCTGTACTAGTGAATATGAGAATAAATTAAATGCAACTTTCCAAAAAGTCAGAAAAAAAAAGTATAGTATCAGAGTTTGAGGTCGACAATGAAGGAAATTATATACATATATATAATAAAATATGCATCACTTTTCTTTCATCAACCCATCTCTTCCCAGTGTCAGTAAAATGATATAGATTTATAGTTTTCTAACCCTAACTTCACTTTAGTGCTAGCTAGCCTCATATTCTTATATTTACCATACACAAGAAGAAAGATTAAAAGAAATGTGCTCACTTTTATTGAGGGACAATTCAGAAAGAGTTTCAACCGGTGACAGATAATTCAATTCAAAGTTAGAAAGGAAAATATAATAATCAAGAAACTGGCAGGGGTCCACAGGAAAAGATTGTTCATGAGCCGACAGGACTGGAACATTTAAAGAGAGGGAAGCTGTGGGTGGAAAGCCGCTGCCTACGTTAAATAAAGTGGGTTTTGGCACTGCTTTAAACTTGATGTCGAATTCCCTGTCTGTACACTTTTGTCTTCCCAGACAGTCTGTTTCACTGAGGGCAGCAGGGTAAGGGTGGGGGCAGGGGAGCCAGTTGCCGCAATCTCCTTTGGAATTGCCAGCTCCCTGGAGGGGATTGTTAACAGCCCAGCTGAGTCTCATCACAGCCATGGAAAAAAGCCCTCAGTCAATAGTCTGGTCCTGGGAACAAAGTCCTGAGAGACTCAAAATGCCTTCTACACTAAAAGTCTTACTTTGTTTTGTATATTTTGAGTTGACACTTTATGGCTCTTTAAATTCATACTTTTAAAATTATTTTCTTGAAATCAATAGTCTGCATTTAATGTTGATATGTTGTTGAAAAAAATACAGTTCACAAACAGATGTCTGCTAATTTCTTGTCACTGAAAATTTGCACATTATGCATTGAATTTCTTATTCCCAAAGGACATGGAGAACTTTAGACCATATCTAGGTATTAAAAAACTTGCAAGAAATGTTTTCATGGGTAGTAATAGATCTTGGGAGATAGGAGAACTGGGATGCATGTCTTAAAATATTTGCCTTCATTTCAGAATAAAAGGCTAATATTTATTTCCTTTAACATTTAGTGAAAATGCTCAGTCTAATGAGTAGCATACTTCATGCTTATAAAATTTGAGATCCTACATTCCTATTGAGTTGCATTTGTTTCCACCAGTTAGAGTACCTTCAGTTCCCCGTTACCACAAAATTCCAGACAAAAGAACTTCTCTGTCAATTTTCAAATTCTAAAATAGAATTTATTCTGATTCTTATATAAAATGGAGATGTCTTGAAATATATGTTTCTGTGAAAAATAACCGTAAGTGAACACATCAACACATATTTTCCTGATATCACATCAGCTATTGCTTTTTATTTTAAAATTATCTTTTTTTGGGCATAGTAAAAGGAAAAGGAGAAAGATAGAAAAAAAGATAAAAGAAGGAGAAAAGAGGGTAAGAAAATAAGGTGCCTAGTACAGTTGAATACTGCTTCTGCTGGAGATGTGTATAAACCTGTTCATTATTTTTCATGTCCCATATCATTTTCTCCAAGCTTTCCAAACAAAATAATAGAGATAATTTGCACTAGCTCCAAATGGCACCACTTTTACATTATTGTGCTCTAAGATGTGTACAACTATATATTTAGAGGTTGGAGTCGGTGGGTGGAGCTAAGAACTCCGGAGACTGAATAGCCATAGAGAAGGAAAGCAGAAGGAGTCACAAAACAAATTTCACAAGGTTGCCTTGTTTCAGATCTGTACATCTTGTTCTTTTTATGTACCTATGGCTACTGCATTTTGGAGGGATACAGAAACAACTAAAAATCATGATTTTTTTCTTTTTTTTCCCTGAGAAAGTCATGCAGAATCTGGACGGTTTAGCTTATCTGCAAAGTTGAGTTTTAATCTATCAAAGTGTCAAATGTTATTAAGCAATTTACTTGATGCAATAATCAGGATAGATTATCTTAGGTTGCAAAACAAAAAGTCACCACACTTTAGTGGTTTAAAAGAACAGCATCTATTTCTTTTTCGTGTTGCATGTGTTATCCAGGTTGGCAATGGAAAATAGGCTTATTGAAGTTTCTCAGAAGACTATCTTGATCAAGGAATTGTCATCTGAACGTAAGATTTCAGTCATGGTAGGATCAAAGAATGTGTATAATTGAACTTCTTAAGTGCTTCCTCTCAGGAATGAGACATCACTTTCATTTACATTTCATTGGCCAAAACAAGTCCCACAGCAATGCATAATTTAGAGTGAATCTTTGTGGAAGGAGAGAAGAACCAGAAATCTCTGGGAATAATAGTAGTATTTGTAAGAGTTGACTTTTTTTTTTGATCAGCAAGAATTATGTTCACTCTCCTTCCCACTTGTAGAACTTACACATGATCATCTCAAAAAAGAAAATCCAAAAATCTATTTCAGTCATGGCATGAAACTTAAAATCCAGATCTCTCAATAATGCGTATTAGTATGTTCATCAGGTCATAAGGTGGCTTCCCTTGATCTGGAGAATAGTGAGCTAAAAGGAGCTAAAATGCACCACCTTCCTAACCAGATACACACACAATATGCAATGATAGAAAAAAACAACTCCCATTCAGAAAGAGGAGGAATGAGGGACTTTCTACAGACTCTGGCTCACAGCAATTCTAAAATTCCGATAGGAAAATATTATGAGGCTCCCTTCCCTGGGGGTATGGAATGTTGCCTGTTTATGCCCTGATTCTGTTCCTTGGGAAGAGCTTCTTTGTTCACTGTTTTTCAAGTCACTAGCTACACCCTCTTGGAGAGTATTCCTTTTCCAATATATTTCTTGGCCACATCTGAAGTGGACACTGGGGAATATGCATTTCTGTTTTCTTAAATAATTTCCTGTCTATATATGGTTGAGTGCCCAAAGAGCATTTAAAGTCTAGAAGAGCAACAGACTCCTTAGAAACTCAGTGAGATTATCATCTTTAGTCAGCTCCTTGGGCCAGTAACCAGACCAATGGCATTTTTAAAGACATAGTTCCCAGAATGCTATATTATTTTGTTTTCTCTTCCATGCTCTTTTTCTCTCACTCTCTCTTTTTGGTGTCAAGTGCTGTGAGACCCTGGAATCTAAGAAAACTTTTTTCCTAACTAAAAGGACTTATGAACTTGATACTACTAATTTGCTACTGGCCCAGAGGTAATTTAATCAACTGAAAGGTTTTAACGGATTTTGATCTCACAAAGTATTTCTCAACCTTACCTTTCATAGTTTGGGAAGGAAAAGTAGTTTCTGGACTCATTCTATTCCCTTTTCTCTATGTTTTGGAAATTGGCTAGTCCTTTTCTGAGTTCATTTGTTTCTTACAATTTATTGCCAAACCGTCCAGTGGTAACCAAAACACACAACCAACATTTTGCTTTCCAATATAGTCCCCTAGAGCTGCAAGTGCATTGGGAACACGATCTACCTTTCATGTTATTATAGGTCTAAGCAAATGTTTCACCATGTTGTGGAACACAAATCTCCATCTTTTCAATTTCCAGTACTTCTCACCACCGGCTACTGGATTCCTAAGGCCAGTAATACACATTTTAGGTTTTTATTAGGGAACTAGCATGCTTTAGGTGCAATTTTAATATTCATCATGATGATTAATTGGTGACAAATAACCCCAAAACTTCAATGGTTCAAAGCAACAGAAGCAAGGAGCAGTTGCTTTTCTATAGACCAGCAATTAATAACTAGAATTTGAAATTAAAGAAAAAATGTGTTTACAATAGCACCAAAAAGAAAAATGAAGCAATTATATGTCTACAATGTACATGTGGGATATTTCAGGTTATTGATGAAAGAAACCAATAATATTGAGTAAATGGAAAAGAAAGATATTCCCGTGTCCATGAATTGGAAAATTCAACAAAGTTAAGATGTCAGTTCTTCCCAGTCTGATCTAAAGATTAAGCATAATCCCAATCAAAATCCCCACAAGCTTTTTTGTAGGCATAAAAAAATATTCTTAAATTTGTGTTGAAAGGCAAAGGGATTAGAAGAGCTTACACAGTTCTAAAATAGAAGAATAAAGTTGGAATACTCTGAAAACCAGATTTATTATAAAGCAACCAGAATCAAAACAGCCTGGTATTGACAAAAAATAGACACATTGACTAATGGTAGAGAATAGAAAGGCCAAAAGTAGACCCATACAGATAGTTAACTGAATTTTTACAAAAATTCAAAGGCATTTCAGTGGAGATATGATGGTCTTTCCAACAAATAGTGTTGAAATAATTTGATGTTTTTATGCAAAAATATGAGCCCACATGCAGATCTCACATGTTACACAAAATCAACTCAAAATGAACCAAAAATATAATGTAAAATATATATAGTGTTAGTCACTCAGTCATACCTGACTCTTTGTGACCCCATGGATCACAGCCTCCCCCCAGGCTTCTCTGTCCATGGGATATTCCAGGCAAGTACACTGGTGTGGTTTGCCTATTCCTTCTCCAGGGGATCTTCCTGATCCAGGGATAGAACCCAGGTCCCCTGAACTACAGGCAGATTCTTTACTAACTGAGCTACCAGGGAAGCCCATAATGTAAAATACAATACTATAAAACTTCTGGAAGAAAAAGTAGGAGAAAATTTGCATGACCTTTTTATTTGGTGATGAATTTTCAGATACAACACCAAAAATACTATTCATGAAAGAAAAAAAAGCACTTAAAAATAAGTTCTTAAAACTAAGAACTTTTCTCTGTGAAAGATACTGTTAAGGATGTAAAGAGACAAGCCACAGGCTGAGAGAAAATATTTGCAAATCACATATTCAATAAAAGACTTGAATCCAGAGTAGACAAAGAACTCAAAAAGCAACAAATTTGTTTCATACTTATGCTACATGTCAATGGAGATTGATAGGGGGTTTGCTAACCATGATCACTCTTGGAATCAGACTGATGGACCTCTGCTGTCATATAAATAGGAGATAAGTGACAAGTTTCCCCCTGTCAGCTGAAAAGAATATGAAGAATCAGACAACTTTTAAGTGTTCTCACTAGTAATTGGAATGCCAGTCTTTCATGGATTAAAGAAAATAACATGACCTGAGACGTGCCCTCAGAAGAAAACTTACAGAAAAAAAACAAAACAAAACTGGAAATGTTGTTGAATGATAGTAAATATTCTAAATCGAGTTACTGACATTCACACAGATAGTTGAGAGGTCATTTAGATGATATTTACTGAACACTGTGTAAGTAAAATTAGATATTTAATTGTATAAGGAGCTAGTTACTTCCAATCTTTTCAGGAAAGTGAAAGTCTAAAGCATTAAAACTTTCATTTTAAAGTGTTGGATTGCAATTTATTCTCTAGGTATACATCTTAGCAAATTATAAAACCTTTAAGAAGACAGAGAAAGATGAAAGAAAACAAATATGCCTTTTGAAAGTGAACTTATACAGCAAGGGTCATTAGAAACAAAACAACTTCAGAGGAATGTCTAATAAAGCCTTGTAAACCTTGGTGGTTTCCTCTAAGTTTGCTGAATTCTTTGGTTCAGTTAGACATCTCTAGTGAACTTAAAGACAATGCAAACATAAGAAGACCACATGAGGGGCTTCCTGAATCAAAGGAAAACCATCATATTCAAACAAGCTATAGAAGTTCTTATGTTCAAAGAACTTCATTTGAGAAATAAAAATTATATACAATTCACTCATTTCCATAGATTTTTTTAAAAATAAAAAATTAATCTACTATCAAAAACCACTGTCATTTAAATAGGTCAGTACCTCTAAATATTTATGCATGCTTTGGTGGTCTTACTTCTTTGAGATCTTTCCAAATTTCAGTTAAATTCAGTATAGAAGTAGATAATGAAAACTTTTCTCTTTCAACACAGAGTATAAACCTATCATTGGAAGAAAATACATTCAGTTCAGTTCAGTTCATTTCAGACCCTCAGTTGTGTCCAACTCTTTGCAACCCCATGAATCACAGCACGCCAGGTTTCACTATCCATCATCAACTCCTGGAGTTTACCCAAACTCATGTCCATGGTGTTGGTGATGCCATCCAGCCATCTCATCCTCTGTCGTCCCCTTCTCCTCCAGCCCTCAATCTTTCCCAGCATCAGGGTCTTTTCAAATGAGTCAGCTCTTCTCATCAGGAGGTCAAAGTATTGGAGTTTCAGCTTCAACATCAGTCCTTCCAATGGACACCCAGGACTGATCTCCTTTAGGATGGACTGGTTGGATCTCCTTGCAGTCCAAGGAACTCTCAAGAGTCTTCTCCAAAAACACAATTCAAAAGCATCAATGCTTCAGCTCTCAGCTTTCTTCACAGTCCAACTCTCATATCCATACACGAATATTGGAAAAACAATAGCCTTGCCTAGACAGACCTTAGTTGACAAAATAATGTCTCTGCTTATTAATATGCTGTCTAGGTTGGTCATAACTTTCCTTCCAAGGAGTAAGCGTCTTTTAATTTAATGGCTACAATCACCATCAGGAGTGATTTTGGAGCCCCCAAAATAAAGTCAGCCACTGTCTCCACTGTTTCCCCATCTATTTGCCATGAAGTGACACAATTCGATGCCATGATCTTAGTTTTCTGAATGTTGAGCTTTAAGCCAACTTTTTCGCTCTCCTCTTTCACTTTCATCAAGAGGGTTTTTAGTTCTTCTTCACTTTCTGCCATAAGGGTGGTATCATCTGCATATCTGAGGTTTTTGATATTTCTCCTTGCAATCTTGATTCCAGCTTGTGCTTCTTCCAGTCCAGCATTTCTCATGATCTACTCTGCATATAAGGTAGATAAGCAGGGTGACAATATACAGCCTTGAAGGACTCCTTTTCCTAATTGGAACCAGTCTGTTATTCCATGTCCAGTTCTAACTGTTGCTTCCTTACCTGTGTACAGGTTTCTCATGAGGCAGGTCAGGTGGTCTGGTATTTCCATCTCTTCCAGAATTTTCCACAGTTTATTGTGATCCATATAGTCAAAGGCTTTGGCATAGTCAATAAAACAGACTCCCTCTCCCACAGAGTCCAAAAGACTGTTCTATACATCTGTGTCTCTTGCTGTCTCACATACAGGGTTATTGTTACCATCTTTCTAAATTCCACATATATGCATTAGTATACTGTATTGGTGTTTTTCATTCTGGCTTACTTCACTCTTTATAATAAGCTCCAGTTTCATCCACCTCATTAGAACTAATTCAAATGTATTCTTTTTAATGGCTGAGTAATACTCCATTGTGTATATGTACCACTGCTTTCTTATCCATTCATCTGCTGATGGACATCTAGGTTGCTTCCATGTCCTGGCTATTATAAACAGTGCTGCAATGAACATTGGGGTACACGTGTCTCTTTCAATTCTGGTTTCCTCAGTGTGTATGCCCAGCAGTGGGATTGCTGGGTCATATGGCAGTTCTATTTCCAGTTTTTTAAGGACTCTCCACACTGTTTTCCATAGTGGCTATACTTTTTTGCATTCCCTCCAACAGTGTAAGAGGGTTCCCTTTTCTCCACACCCTCTCCAGCATTTATTGCTTGTAGACTTTTGGATAGCAGCCATTCTGACTGGCGTGAAATGGTACCTCATAGTGGTTTTGATTTGCATTTCTCTGATAATGAGTGATGTTGAGCATCTTTTCATGTGTTTGTTAGCCATCTGTATGTCTTCTTTGGAGAAATGTCTATTTAGTTCTTTGGCCCACTTTTTGATTGCGTCATTTATTTTTCTGGAGTTGAGCTGTAGGAATTGCTTGTATATTTTTGAGATTAGTTGTTTGTCAGTTGCTTCATTTGCTATTATTTTCTCCCATTCTGAAGACTGTCTTTTCACCTTGCTTATAGTTTCCTTTGTTGTGCAGAAGCTTTTAATTTTAATTAGGTCCCATTTGTTTATTTTTGCTTTTATTTCTAATATTCTGGGAGGTGGGTCATAGAGGATCCTGCTGCGATTTATGTTGAAGACTGTTTTGCCTATGTTCTCCTCTAGCAGTTTTATACTTTCTGGTCTTATGTTTAGATCTTTAATCCATTTGGAGTTTATTTTCGTGTATGGTATTAGAAAATGTTCTAGTTTCATTCTTTTACAAGTGGTTGACCAGTTTTCCAAGCACCACTTGTTAAAGAGATTGTCTTTTCTCCATTTTATATTCTTGCCTCCTTTGTCAAAGATAAGGTGTCCATAGGTGTGTGGATTTATCTCTAGGCTTTCTATTTTGTTCCATTGATCTATATTTTTGTCTTTGTGCCAGTACCATGCTGTCTTGATGACAGTGGCTTTGTAGTAGAGCCTGAAGTCAGACAGGTTGATTCCTCCAGTTCCATTCTTCTTTCTCAAGATTGCTTTGGCTATTTGAGGTTTTTTGTATTTCCATACAAATTGAGAAATTATTTGTTCTAGCTCTGTGAAAAATACCATTGGTAGCTTGATAAGGATTGCATTGAATCTATAGAATGCTTTGGGTAGTATACTCATTTTCACTGTGTTGATTTTCCGATCCATGAACATGGTATATTTCTCCATCTATTAGTGTCCTCTGGTGAAACCAGTGTTTTATAGCTTTCTATATATAGGTTTTTAGTTTCTTTAGGTAGATTTAACTTATATGCAGAGTACATCATGAGAAACGCTGGACTGGAAGAAACACAA
>SJYU01008267.1:0-19683 GCA_006410795.1 Tragelaphus strepsiceros
CCCCATTCGAGTAACGAGGAGGCCTTGGAATGGCTCTTGAGTCACAGCAAGGGAATAGGGCTTCAAGCCGTGTTGAAGGGGGAATCTCGAGGTGTTTCTCGAGTTGCTGTAAGAATCCCTAAGTTCCCTGGGCTTGTGACGGTGGCGTCTGGCAGCTTCCATTGGTGCCTATGAGAAATCGGATACTGTGCAGTTGAGAGGGTTGTCTTGGTATTCCCCTGGATTCAATGCCATGGAAGATGGCCTCATCTTGAAGTGAAGAGGGAATCTCAGGCTTCTTCTCCTGTTCTGACAACGATCTTGGGAACTTTGGGGGTTTTGAACAGGGAGTTAAGCCTCGCGTCGTGTGGAGGCATGGAACTCCGCTTGCCTCTCTAGGTGTTCATGTGGTGTCAGGCCAGTTGTCGAATTGTCCTTGGAATCAGAGGCTCTTTCGGGAGGATGCACCCAGGGTGTCAGTGCCCCTTCGTTTGGTGACTTCATCCTCGGGGTTCCATTGGAAAAGATGCGCAGGCATCAGGACTTCTCTTCAGTGAAATGGGAATACGGTGTCTTTCAGAATGTGGTACAAACCACGTGGCTTCCTCTCAAGTTTCCAAGTTTGAACGGCCTCCCCCTGAGGTGGGACTGGAAAGTCGCAATCCCTTTCCAGACAAAGAAGGGGGATCGACCCTCAAGTCGAGATCAGGAAGGAAGAAAGGGCTCAGAGGAAGTTGTGCTGGGAACCTCGGGGTTCCTCTCTAATGAGACCTGTATGTTGGCCCACATTTGAAGTTTCCTCAAGGCTGTCTAGTTCCGTTTAGATGATCCAGTGGGTCCGGGGGTTTCTCTCAACACGCTACAGTGGGAAAGGGCCTCCTCTGGTGATATCTGGGCAACCACGTGCTTATTCTCGACTTACGGCCGGATTCTCACGTTACGACCCGGAACTCAGACAGCCTCATGTGTGGCCCAAGGGAAGACAAATCTCCATTCAAAATGGCGTGGGAGAGCTGCAGATTGCTCTCGAGTCGCTACAGGGCAAAGAGACCTCTTCTAGTCTTCTAGGCATATGCCCAGAATCTCTGTGTTCCCCTTCAGGGGCGCTAGGGACCTAGGGATTGCATTCAAGCTTCAGCCGGGGAGTCAGGCATCGTCTCGAGTTGAAACAAAGAACTCCCCTCTCCTCTCCAGTGGTGAAGGCTAGCTCTTGAAGCTCGTTGTGTTAAAAAAAAAAAAAAAGGAATCAAGCTTTCTCTGGAAATTTGAGAGAGGACTCGTGGTTGCTGTCTAGGCTCAGCAGCAAAAGCATGGCCTCACGTGGCCATGTCTGGGGAATCTCATGGTGTTTTCTCGAGCTGGGGCTCAATGTATGGCGTTTCTCTCGAGGTACGACGGTGAACTCAGGGAGCCTCTCTTGTGTCCCCAGGGAAGTCCAGACCCCATTGGAGTAGCGAGAAGGGCCCAGCATGGCTCTTGAGTCACAGCAAGGGAATTGGGCTTCAAGACGTGTTGAAGGGGGTATCTCGAGGTGTTTCTCGAGTTGCTGTAAGAAAACCTAGGTTCCCTGGGCTTGTGACGGTGACCTCTGGAAGGTTCCCTTGGTTCCTATGAGAAGGGGGAACACTGTGCAGTTGAGAGGGTTGTCTTGGGAATCCCCTTTGTTCATTGCCATGGACGAAGGCCTCATCTGGTTTTGAGGCGGGTATCTCAGGCTTCCTCTCCTGTTCTGACATCGATCTCATCTTCTTTGGTTGTTTTGAACAGGGAGCTAGGCCTCGCCTTGTGTGGAGGCATGGAACTCTGCTTGCCTCTCGAGCTGTTCATGGGGTGTCGGCCACTTGTCAAATTGTCCTTGGAACCAGAGGCTCTTTCAGGAGGATGCACCCAGGGTGTCAGTGCCCCTTCATGTGGTGACTTCGTCCTTGGGTTTCCATTGGAAAATGTGCGCAGGCATCGGGACTTCTCTTGAGTGTACGGGGAAATCGGTGTCTTTTGGAATTTGGCACGAACCACGAGGCTTCCTCTGGAGTTTCCAACTGAGACCGGCCTCCTCCTGAGGTGGGACTGGAAGGTCGGTATCCCTTTCCAGACAAAGCAGGGGGATCGACCCTCATGTCGAGATCAGGAGGGAAGAAGTGGTTCAGAGGAAGTTGTGCCAGGAAACTCGGTGTTCCCCTCCAATGAGAACGATTCGTTGGGCCACATTTGAAGTTTCCTCAAGGCTGTCTAGTTCCGTTTTGATGATCCAGTGTGTTCGTGGGATTTCTCTGAACACGCTGCAGTGGGAAATGGCCTCCTCAGGCAATGACTGGAAAACCACGTGTTTATTCTTGACTTACAGCGGGATTCTCGGTCACACCCGGAAATCAGGGAGCCCCTTATGTGGCCCCAGGGAAGACCAATCTCCATTCAAAATGGCGTGGGAGAGCTGGGGAGTGCTCTCGAGTCGCTGCAGTGCAAAGAGTCCTCATTTAGTCTTCTAGGTGTCTGTCCAGAGACTCCGTGTTCCCCTTCAGGGGTGATAAGGATTCTGAGTTGCATTCAAACTTCAGCCGTGGTGTCAGGCCTTCTCTCGAGTTGAAACAAAGAACTCCCCTCTCCTCTCGAGTGGCCAAGGCTAGTTCTTGAAGCCCATTGTGTTAAACAAAGGAAATCAAGCCTTCTGTGGAGTTTTGAGAGAAGACTTGGGGTTGCTCTCTAGGTCCTGAAGGAAAAGAAGGTCGTCATGTGGCAATGTCGAGGGAATCTCATGGTGTTTTCTCAAGCTGCGGCTCGATGTGTGGCGTTTCTCTAGAGCTACTACGGGGAAGACAGGCAGCCTCTCTTGTGTCTGCAGGGAAGTCCAATCCCCATTCGGGTAGTGAGGAGGGCCTGGGATGGCTCTCGAGTCCCGGGAGTGGAATCAGGCTTCAAGACGTGTTGAAGGGTGTATCTTGAGGTGTTTCTCGAGTTGCTGTAAGAATCCCTAGGTTTTCTGGGCTTGTGACGGTGACCTCTGGTAGCTTCTCTTGGTGCCTATGAGAAGGGGGAATACTATGCATTTGAGAGGATTGTCTTGGGATTCCCCTCGGTTCTGTGCCATGGAAGAGGGCCTCATGTGGAAGTGAGATGGCAATCTCAGGCTTCCTCTCCTGTTCTGACATCGATCTTGGGGTCTTTGGGGGTTTTGAACAGGGAGTTAGAACTCGCCTTGTGTGGAGGAATGGAACTCCGCTTGCATCTCGAGGTGTTCATGGGGTGTCAGGCCACTTGTCGAGTTGTCCTCGGAACCAGAGGCTCTTTCGGGAGGATGCACCCAGGGTGTCAGTGCCCCTTCATGTGGTGACTTCATCCTTGGGGTTCCATTGGAAAAGGTGTGCAGGCATCGGGACTTCTCTTGAGTGTACGGGGAAATCGGTGTCTTTCGGAATGTGGCACGAATCATGAGGCTTCCTCTCAAGTTTCCAAGTGAGACCAGCCTCCTTCTGAGGTGGGACTGGAAAGTTGCGATCCCTTTTCAGACAAAGCAGGGGGATCGACCCTCAAGTCGAGTTTAGGAGGGAAGAAGGGGCTCAGAGGAAGTTGTGCTGGAAACCTCGAGGTACCTCTTCAATGAGACCTGGATGTTGGGCCACATTTGATGTTTTCTCAAGGCTGTCTAGTTCCCTTTTGATGATCCAGTGGATCCGTGGGTTTTCTTTCAACACGCTGCAGCGGGAAAGGGCTTCCTCTGTCGATATCTGTGCAACCACGTGGTTATTCTTGACTTACGGCCAGATTCTCGAGTTACAACCCAGAACTCAAGGAGCCTCTCGTGTGGCCCCAGTGAAGACCAATCTCAATTCAAAATGGCGTGGGAGAGCTGCGGATTGCTCTCGAGTCGCTGCAGGGCAAAAAGACCTCTTCTAGTATTCTAGGCATGTGCCCAGAAATTCAGTGTTCCCCTTCAGGGGCCCTAGGTATCTCGGGGTTGCACTGAAGCTTCTGCCAGGGAGTCAGGCCTCGTCTCGAGTTGAAACAAAGAACTCCCCTCTCCTCTTGAGTGGCCAAGGCTAGCTCTTGAAGCCCATTGTGTTAAAAAAAAAAAAAAAGGGAATCAAGCTTTCTGTGGAGATTTGAGAAAGGACTCAGAGTTGCTCTCTAGGCTCTGCAGGAAAAGAAGTGCCTCATGTAGCGATGTCAGGCGAATATCATGGTGTTTTCTCGATCTGCAGCTTGATGTGTGGTGTTTCTTTTGAGATAGGACGGGGGACTCAGGTAGCGTCTCTTGTGTCCCCAGGGAAGTCCAGTCCCCATTCCAATAGCGAGGAGGGCCCGGGATGGCTCTCGAGTCACGGCAGGGCAATCGGGCTTCAAAACGTTTTGAAGGGGGTAACTCGAGGTGTTTCTCGAGTTGCTGTAAGAATCCCTAGCTTCCCTGGGCATGTGACAGTGACCTTTAGAAGGTTTCCTTGGTTCTTTTGAGAAGGGGGAATACTGTGCAGTTGAGAGGCTTGTCTAGATATACCCCTGGGTTCGGTACCATGGAAGAAGGCCTCATCTGGGGGTGAGGCGGGAATCTCAGGCTTCCTCTCCATTTCTGACATCGATCTCGGTGTCTTTGTGGGTTTTCAACAGGGAGCTAGGCCTCGCCTTGTGTGGAGGCATGGAACTCCGCTTGCCTCTCGAGGTGTTCATGGGGTGTCAGGCCACTTGCCGAATTGTCCTTGGAACCAGAGGCTCTTTCGTGAGGATGCACCCAGGGTGTCAGTGCCCCTTCGTGTGGTGACTTCATCCTCGGATTTCCATTGGAAAAGGTGTGCAGGCATCGGGACTTCTCTTGAGTGATTGGGGAAATTGGTGTCTTTCGGAATGTGGCACGAACCACGAGGCTTCCTCTCGAGTTTCCAAGTGAGACCGGCCTCCTCCTGAGGTGGAACTGGAAGGTCGGTATCATTTTCCAGACAAAGCAGAGGGATCGACTCTCATGTCAAAATCAGGAGGGAAGAAGGGGCTCAGAGGAATTTGTGCCAGGAACCTCGGGGTTCCTCTCCAATGAAACCAGTATGTTGGGCCACATTTGAAGTTGCCTCAAGGCTGTCTAGTTCCATTTCCAAGATCCCTTGGGTTCATGGAATTTCTCTCAACACGCTGCCGCTGGAAATGGCCCCCTCTGGCGATGACTGGGCAACGACGTGGTTATTCTCGACTTAAGGCGGGATTCTCCAGTTACGACCCTTAACTCAGGGAGCCTCTCGTGGGGCCCCAGGGAAGACAAATCTCCATTCAAAATGGCGTGGGAGAGCTGGGGATTGCTCTCGAGTCCCTGCAGGGCAAAGAGACCTCTTCTAGTGTTCTAAGCGTGTGTCCAGATACTCTGTGTTCCCCTTCAGGTGCACTAGGGATCTCGCGGTTGCCTTGAAGCTTCAGCCGGGTATTCAGGCCTCGTCTCGAGTTGAAACAAAGAACTCCACTCTCCTCTCGAGTGGCCAAGGCTAGCTCTTGAAGCCCATTGTGTTAAAAAAAAAAAGAATCAAATGTTCTGTGGAGTTTTGAGAGAGGACTCGGGGTTGCTCTCTAGACTCTGCAGGAGAAGAAGGGCTTCATGTAGCGAAGTCGGGGGAATCTCATCGTGTTTTCTCGAGCTGTGGCTCGAGGTGTGGCATTTCTCTCGAGCTACGACGTGGAACTCAGGGAGCCTCTCTTGTGTCCCCAGGGAAGTCCAGCCTTCATTCGAGTAGCAAGGAGGGCCTGGGGGATGGCTCTCGAGTCACGGCAGGGAATCGGGCTTCAAGACGTGTTGAAGGGGGTATCTCGAGGTGTTACTCAAGTTGCTTTAAGAATCCCTAGGTTCCCTGGGCTTGTGACGGTGAACTCTGGCAGATTCCCTTGATGCCTATGATTAGGGGGAATACTGTGCAGTTGAGAGGGTTGACTTGGGATTCCCCTGGGTTCAGTGCCATGGAAGAGGGACTCATCTAGATTTGAGGCGGGAATCTCAGGCTTCCTCTCCTGTTCTGACATCGATCTCGGTGTCTTTGGGTGTTTTGAACAGGGAGTTAGGCCTCCCCATGTGTGGAGCCCTGGAATTCCGCTTGCCTCTCGAAGTGTTCATGTGGTGTCAGACCACTTGTCAAGTTTTACTTGGAACCCGAGGATCCTTTGGGAGGATGCACCCAGGGTGTCAATGCCCCTTCGTGTGGTAACTTCATCCTCAGGGTTCCATTGGAAAAGGTGCACAAGCATCGGGTCTTCTCTTGACTGAAAAGGGAAATCGGTGTCTTTCAGAATGTGGCACGAACCATGAGGCTTCCTCTCAAGTTTCCAAGTGAGACCAGCCTCCTCCTGAGGTGGGACTGGAAGGTCGGGATCCCTTTCCAGACAAAGCAAGGTGATCGACCCTCATGTCGAGATCAGGCGGGAAGAAGGGTCACAGAGGAAGTTGTGACGGGAATTTCAGGGTTCCTCTCAAATGAGACTGGTATGTTGGGCCAAATTTGAAGTTTCCTCAAGCGGTCTAGTTACGTTTTTAAGATCCAGTTTTTTCGTGCAATTTACCTCAACACACTGCAGCGGAAAATGGCCTCATCTGGTGATGACTGGGCAACCACCTGGTTATTCTCGACTTAACGGTGGGATTCTTGAATTATAACCCGGAACTCAGGGAGCATCTCGTGTGGCCCCAGGGAAGACCAATCTCCAAAGAAAATGGCGTGGGAGAGCTGGGGATTTTTCTCGAGTAGCTACAGGGCAAAGAGTCCTCTTCCAGTCTTCTAGGGGTTTGTGCAGAAACTCCGTGTTCCCATTCAGGGGCCCTAGGAATCTCGGGGTTGCGTTCAAGCTTAAGCCAGGGAGTCAGGCCTCGTTTCGACTTGAAACAAAGAACTCCCCTCTCCTCTCGAGTGGCCAAGGCTAGCTCTTGAAGACCACTTTGTTAAAAAAAAAAGAAGGGAGTAAAGTCTTCTGTGGATTTTTGAGAGAGGACTCGATGTTGCTCTCTAGGCCCTGCAGGAAAAGAAGGGCCTCATGTGGCGATATCGGGGGAATCTCATGGTGTTTTCTCGACCTGCAACTCGATGTGTGGCGTTTCTCTCGAGCTACGACGGGGAACTCAGGGAGCCCCTCTTGTGTCCCCAGGGAAGTCCAGTCCCCATTTGAGTAGCGAGAAGGGCCCAGGATGGCTCTTGAGTCACAGCAGGGGAATCGGGCTTCAAGATGTGTTGAAGGGGGTATCTCAAGATGTTTCTCGAGTTGTTGTGAGATTCCCTAAGTTCCCTGGGCTTGTGAACGTGACTTCTGGCAGCTTCCCTTGGTGCCTATGAGAAGGGAGAATACTGTACAGATCAGAGGGTTGTCTTGGGATTCCCCTGCGTTCAGTGCCATTGAAGAGGCCTCATCTGGAGGTGAGGCGGGATTCTCAGGCTTCCTCTCCAATTCTGACATCGATCTCGGCGTCTTTGGGGGTTTTGAACAGGGAGTTAGGCCTCGCCTTGTGTGGAGGCATGGAACTCCGCTTGTGTCTCGAGGTGTTCATGTGGTGTCAGGCCACTTGTCGTATTGTCCGTGGAATAGAGGCTCTTTCGGGAGGATGCACCCAGTGTGTCAGTGCGTCTTTGTGTGGTGACTTCATTCTCGGGGTTCCATTGGTAACCGGGCCCAGGCATTGGGACTTCTCTTGAGTGGATGGGGAAATCGGTTTCTTTTGGAATGTGGCACAAACCACGAGGCTTCCTCTCGAGTTTCCAAGTGAGACCAGCCTTCTCATTAGGTGGGACTGGAAGGTCTGGATCTCTTTTCAAACAAAGCAGGGGGATCGACCGTCATGTCGAGTTCAGGAGGGAAGAAGGGTCTCAGAGGAAGTTGTACCGAGAACCTCGGTGTTCCTCTCTAATGAGACTGATACGTTGGGCCACATTTGAAGTTTCCTCAAGGCTGCCTAGTTCCATTTTGATGATCCAGTGTGTTCGTGGGATTTCTCTCAACACGCGGCAGTGGGAAATGGCCTCCTCAGTCGATAACTGGGAAACGACATGTTTATTCTCGACTTACAGCGGGATTCTCGAGTTACGACCCGAAATCAGGGAGCCTCTCCTGTGGCCACTGGGAAGACCAATCTCCATTCAAAATGGCATGGGAGAGCTGTAGATTGCTCTAGAGTCGCTGCAGGGCAAAGAAACTTCTTCTAGTCTTCTAGGCGTGTGTCCAGAAACTCCATGTTCCCCTTCAGGGGTGCTAAGGATCTCAGGGTTGCATTCAATCTTCAGCGGGGGAGTAGGCCTCGACTCGAGTTGAAACATCGAACTCCCCTCTCCTCTCGAGTTGCCAAGGCTAGCTCTTGAAGCCTACTGTGTTAAAAAAAAAAAAAAGGGAAATCAAGCCCTCTGTGGAGTTTTGGGAGAAGACTCTGGGTTGCTCTCTAGTCCCTTCAGGAAACGAAGGTCCTCATGTGGTGATGTCGAGGGAATTTCATGGTGTTTTTTTGAGCTGCGGCTCGATGTGTGGTGTTTCTCTCGAGCTACAACAGGGAACTCAGGCAGCCTCTCTTGTGTCCCCAGGGAAGTCCAGTCCCCATTCGAGTAGCGAGGAGGGCCCGGGATGGCTCTCGAGTCCAGGCAGGGGAATCGGGCTTCAAGACGCGATGAAGGGGGTATCTCGAATTGTTTCTCGAGTTGCTGTAAGAATCTCTAGGTTCCCTGGGCTTGTGACGGTGACCTCTGGCAGCTTCCCTTGGTGCCTATGAGAAGGGGGAATACTGTGCAGTTCAAAGGGTTGCCTTTGGATTCCCCTGGGTTCGTGCCATGAAAGAGGGCCTCACCTGGAGGTGAGGCGGGAATCTCAAGCTTCCTCTCCTGTTCTGACATCGATGTCGGAGTCTTTGGGGGTTTTGAACAGGGAGTTAGGCCTCGCCTTGTGTGGAGGCATAGAACTCCGCTTGCCTCTCGAGGTGTTCATGGGGTGTCAGGCCACTTGGCGAGTTGTCCTTGGAACCAGAGACTCTTTCGGGGAATACAGCCAGAGTGTCAGAGTCCTTTCGTGTGATGACTTCATCCTCGGGGTTCCATTGGAAAAGGCTCACAGGCATCGGGACTTCTTTTGAGTCAATGGGGAAATCGGTGTCTTTCGGAATGTGGCACGAACCACGAGGCTTCCTCTCGAGTTTTCAAGTGAGACAGGCCTCCTCCTGTGGTGGGACTGGAAGGTTGGTATCCCTTTCCAAAAAAAGCAGAGTGATCGGCCCTCATGTGGAGATCAATAGAGAAGAAGGTGCTTAGAGGAAGTTGTGCCAGGAACCTCGGTGTTCCTCTCCAAAAAGCCCGGTATGTTGGGCCACATTACAGTTTCTTCAAGACTGTATAGTTCCGTTTCGACGATCCAGTGTGTTCGTGGGATTTCTCTCAATACGCTGCAGCGGGAAATGGCCTCCTCTGGCGTTGACTGGGCAACCACGTGGTTATTCTCGACTTATGGCGGGATTCTCGAGTTACGACTCAGAACTCAGGGAGCCTCTCATGTGGCACCAGGGATGAAAAATCTCCATTCAAAATGGCGTGGGAGAGCTGGGAATTGCTCTCGAGTTCCTGCAGGGCAAGGAGTCCTCTTCAAGTCTTCTAGGCGTGCGTCCAGAAACTCCGTTTTCCCCTTCAGCAGCACTATGAATCTCGGGTTTGCATTCAAACTTCAACAGGGGAGTCAAGCCTCATCTCAAGTTGAAACAAAGAACTCCGCTCTCCTCTCGAGTGGCCACGGCTAGCTCTTGAAACCCATTGTGTTAAAAAAAAAGGGGGGGGAATCAAATCTTCTGTGGAGTTTTGAGAGAGGATTCGGGGTTGCTCTCTAGGCTCTGCAGGAAAAGAAGGGCTTCATGTGCCGATGTCGGGAAAATCTCATGGTGTTTCTTGAGCTGCGACTCGATGTGTGGCGTTTCTCTTGAGCTATGACGGGGAACTCAGGGAGCCTCTCTTGTGTCCACAGGGAAGTCCAGTCCCCATTCAAGTAGCGAGGAGGGCCCGGGATGGCTCTCGAGTCACGCCAGGGCAATCGGGCTTCAAGATGTGTTGAAGTGGGTATCTTGAGGTGTTTCTTGAGTTGCTGTAAGAAGCCCTAGGTTCCCTGGGCTTGTGACTGTGACCTCTGGTGGCTTCCCTTAATTCCTATGAGAAGGGGGGAATACTGTGCAGTTGAGAGTGTTGTCTTTGAATTCCCCTGGGTTCAGTGCCATGGAAGAGGGCCTCATCTGGAGGTGAGGCGGGAATCTCATGCTTCCTCTCCTGTTCTGACATCGATCTCGGGATCTCTGGGGGTTTTGAACAGGGAGTTAGGCCTCGCCTTGTGTGGAGGCATGGAACTCCGCTTGCCTCTCGAGGTGTTTATGGGGTGTCAGGCCACTTGTCTAGTTGTCCTTGGAACCAGAGGCTCTTTCGGGAGGATGCACCCAGTGTGTCAGTGCCCCTTCGTGTGGTGACTTCATCCTCGGGGTTCCATTGGAAAAGGTGTGCAGGCATCGGGACTTCTCTTGAGTGGACGGGGACATCGGTGTCTTTCAGAATGTGGCACGAACCACGATGTTTCCTCTCGAGTTTCCAAGTGAGACCAGCCTCAACCTGTGGTAGTACTGAAAGGTTGAGATCCCTTTCTAGGCAAGGAAGGGGGATCGACCCTCATTTCGAGATCAGGAGGGAAGAAGGGGCACAGAGGATGTTGTGCCGGGAGCCTCGGTGTTCCTTTCTAATGAAACCCGTATGTTGGGCCACATTTGACGTTTCCCCAAGGCTGTTTAATTCCGTTTGATGATCCAGTTGGTTTGTGGGATTTCTCTCAATATGCTGCAACGGGAAATGGCCTCATCTTGCGATGAATAGGCAACCATGTGGTTATTCTCGACCTACAGCAAGATTCCCGAGTTGTGATCTGGAGCACAAGGAGCCTTTCGTGTCGCCCTAGGCAAGACCAATCTCCTTTCAAATTGTCGTGGGAGAGCTGGGGATTGCTCTCGAGTCGCTGCAGGGCAAAGAGACCTCTTCTAGTCTAGGCGTGTGTTCAGAAACTCCTTGTTCACCTTCAGGGGCGCTAGGGAACTCTAGGTTGCATTCAAGCTTCAGCCGGTGAGTCAGGCCTCATCTCGAGTTGAAACAAAGACCTCCCCTCTCCTCTCGAGTGGTCAAGGATAGCTCTTGAAGCCAATTGTGTTAGAAAAAAAAAGGTGGGGGGAATCAAGCCTTCTGTGGAGTTTTGAGAGAGGACTCGGGTTTGCTCTCTAGGCCCTGCAGGAAACGAAGGGCCTCGTGTTGCGATGTCCCGGGAATCTAATGGTGATTTCTCGAGCTGAGTCTCGACGTGTGGTGTTTCTCTTGAGCTACGATGGGGAACTCAGGGAGCCTCTCTTGTGTTCCCAGGGAAGTCCATTCCCCATTCGAGTAGCGAGGAGGGCCCAGGATGGCTCTCGAGTCACGGCAGGGCAATCAGGCTTCAAGACGTGTTGAAGTGGATATCTCGAGGTGTTTCTTTTGGTGCCTATGAGAACGGGGAATACTGTGTAGTTGAGAGGGTTGTCTTGGGATTCCCCTTGGTTCAGTGCCATGGAAAAGGGCCTAATGTGGAGGTGCGGCGGGAATATCAGGCTTGTTCTCCTGTTCTTAAATTGATCTCGGGGTCTTTGGGGGTTTTGAGGAGGGTTTAGGCCTAGCCTTGTGTGGAGGCATGGAACTCCGCTTGCCTCTAGAGGTGTTCATGGGGTGTCAGGCCACTTGTCGAGTTGTCCTTGGAACCAGAGGCTCTTTTGGGAGGATGAACCCAGGGTGTCAGTGCTCCTTCTTGTGGTGACTTCATCCTCGGGGTTCCATTGGAAAAGTTGCCCAGGCATCAAGACTTCTCTTGAGTGGACGCGGAAATTGGTGTCTTTTGGAAAGTGTCACAAACCACAAGGCTTCATTCTGTGTTTCAATCTGATTCCGGTCTCTTCCTGAGGTGAGACAGGAAGGTTGGGAATCCGTTTCCAGACAAAGCAGAGGAATTGACCTTAATGTTGAGATTAGGAATGGAGACATGGCTCAGATTAAGTTGTGCCTGGAAATTCGTTGATACTCTCAAATGAAATGGATATGTTAGGGAACTTTCGAGTTGCATTAATTTTATCAAGTACCATATTGAATTTCAAGAGGGAAAGTGGGATTTCTCTCAAGGCACTGAAGGGGGAAAGAGACTCATCTCTCGATGATGGGGGATCTTTGTCGTTTTTTTCGAGATCCAGTCAGAATTTAGATTTATGACTCAGAATTCAGGGAGCCTCTGGTGTTGCCCCACGCAAGTTCTACCTCCATTTGAGTTGCGAGGGTGTCTGGGGTTTGCTCTCAAGTTACTGCTGGTCAAATAGACCTAATCTAGGCTTCTGTCCAGAAATTACATATTCATCTCCAGTGGCGACAGGGATCTCGGTGTTGCATTCAAAGTTCACCCGTGGAGTCAGGCCTTGTCTTGAGTTGAAGCAAAGAACTGCGCTCTTCTCAAAAGTTGCGATGGCTATCTCTTGGAGCCCATTGATGGCCTAATGAGAGTCAAGTCTCCTGTGATATTTTGAGAGGGGCTCGTTATTGCTCTCTAGGCCTTGCAGGAAAAGAATGCACTCAGCACCAGATGACAGAGCAATCTCGTGGTTTGTCTCGAACTCTGTCGTCACGTGTGGTTTCTCTCATGTTATGACGGGGAATTCAGGGAGCCTCTCTTGTGGCCCCAGGGAAGTCCAGTCTCCATTCGAGTGGAGTATCCCTCTTCAGATACTACACCAGGTGTCACATGGCCACTGTCTCCCTGTTTAACACCTTTGCAGACCCTGTACATGGAATCACATGTCCACATTCTGCAGGGTGAATGTCCTCCAAGACCCTGAACCTGAGGTCACATATCCACAGTTTCCAAAGTGAACCCACCTCAAAACCATGCCCCTGGAGTTGCAAGTCCAGTCTCAAGGGTGACCTCACCTCCCAGACACTTGTCCTGTGTTCACACATCCACAGGCTCCATGTTGACTGCTTTGAAGTACCTGCACCTGGGGTCACATGTCAAAATTCTTGTTGACACCGCTCATATCCCACACTTGTGTTCACATGTCCACCGTCTCCAGGTTGACTACACCTTACCAGTTTCACAAGTCGATGTTAATCTGGGTGACACCTTCCCAGAGCCTGTATGTGTGGTCACACATCCACAGTCTCCTTGGTGTGACCTCTCCCCAGACCTGGGTCCTCAGGTCACATGTCCACTGGCCCCAGGGTAACCCCACTTCCCAGAACCTGTACCTGGGGTTGCATGTCTAGGGTCTAAAGAGTGACCCACCTCCCAGATGCTGCACCTGGGGTCACACATAAACGGTATCCAGGGTGAGACTACCTACAGACTATGTACCTGGTGTCACATGACCACAGTGCCCCGTGTGACATCTCCTCCCAGACCCTGCACCTAAGGTCCCATGTCCACAAGATCCAGGGATTCCCCCTCCCACACCCTGGATCACGGACACATTTCTACAGTCTGAAGTGTGACTCCACCTCTTAGAAAATGCACATGGGTTCACACATAAACAGTCTCTATGCTAAGTCCCCACTTGATCCTGTACCTGGGGTCAAATTTCTGTAGTATCCAGGGAGAATCCCTCCCAGACCACATACATGGGATCACATGTCCACAGTCTCTAGTATGAGCAAACATCCAGACTCTGTACCTGAGATCTCAGGACCACAATGTCCTGTGACACCACCTTCCAGTCCCTGCACTTAGGGTGACATGCCCAGAGTCTCAATGTAACCCCCTCCCAGACCATTCACCTGATGTAACAATCCACAATCCCCAGAGTGACCCCACATCCCAGATCCTGCATCTGGGATCACACATCATAGGGTCTGCTGGGAGAGCACCCTCCACAGACTGCATTTTGGGTCACACATTCATAGTCCTCAGGGTGACCCCACCACCCAGACCCAGGAACCAGAAACACTTGCACACAACCCCACCTACAAGACCCTATCCGTGGAATTTCACGTCCATAGTCCCCATGATGAACCACTCTCATATCATGCACCTGGCATCACACACCCACAGTTTCCAGGGTGACCCCTTTCTCCCCAGCATCAGGGGTTATAGGACCAGTCTCCATGTTCACGCCCGACATCAGATACTTTACAGAGTGTCACATGGCCACAGTTTTCCTGATGAACTCCTTCATAGACCCTATTCATAGGGTCACATGTTCATAGTCTCCAGAGTGAACACTCTCCCAGACCCTGCACCAGGGTTCACATGTCCACAGTCTCCATGGTGACCCCACCTCCAAAACACTTAATCTTGCTTTACACATCCACAGGCTCCAGGGTCAGCCTCTACCTCATACACTGCATTTTGGTCTCCTGTCAACTTTCTTCAGGGAGAAATATCCTCACAGAACCTGCACCTGGGATCACGAGTCCACAGTCTCCACAGAGAGCCCTGTCTCCAGACCCTGAACATGGTGTTAGATGACCACAGTCCAGGGTGACCCTTACTTCCAGACCTTTCACCTCAGGTCACACATCCACAGGCTAAAGGATCACCCCTTTGAAATACAAGCACCTGGGTTCAAATGTCCACAGTCTCCTTGGTGACACCTTTCCCAGACTCTGTACCTGGGGTCACATTTCCAGTTTCCAGGGTAACCACCTCTGCCAGACCCTACACCTGGGGTCACATGTCCACTTTATCCATGGTGACCCCACCTCAGCAGAACTTTTCCCTCTGGTCACATGTGCATAGTCTCCATGGTGATCAGCACTCCCAGACTATGAACATCTGATCACATTTCCAGTCTCCAGGGTGACACCCCACCACCCCCGATCCATATCTGTGGATATAGTCCACAGACTTCAGGGTGACACTACCACATTAGTCCAAGGGCCTGGGATGACACGGCCACAGTTTCTATTGTGAGCTCCCCTCCCAGACCATATGCTGGTGTTACATGTCTATAGTTTCCAGGGTGACACCGTCCCAGATCCTGTATCTGAGATCACATGTCTTCAGTCTCAAGGGTGACCTCTCCCAGGCACTGTATTTGGGGTCACATATCTAGTCTGTACCGTGTGCATTCTCTCAGACCCAGTACCTGGTGACACATGTCCATAGTCTCTGGGGTGCTGCCATTTCCCAGATCTTTTATCTGGGGTCATATGTCCATAGTCTCCAGTGTGACACCCCCTGCCAGACTCTGGACCTGGTGTCCACATGTCCACAGTCTCCAGGGCGAAAATCTTCCCCAGATTGTATACTTGGAGTCACACATTCACATTTTACAGGGTGACCCAATCTCACTGACCCTGGTCTGCCGTATCAGGACCACAGTTTTGAGGTGATCTAAACTTACAGACCTTGCCTCTGGGTTCTCATAACCACAGTCTCCAGGGTAAACCCCTCCCAGAACCTGCACAATAGGTAACATATTCACAGTCTCCAGGGTGACCCCATCTCACTGACCATATATCTGGGGTCTTATGTCCACAATCCTTGGGTGAGACCCTCCCCATAACCTTCACCTTTGGTCACACATCCAGAGTCACGAGGCTTATCCCACCCACCAGACCCTGTACCTGGGGTCTCGTTTCACAGTCTCTAGAATGACACAACTCCACAGACCCTGTACCTGGCATCATACAGGCACAGTCTCTGGGATGACCCCATCCCCCAGACCCTGCCCCTGTGGAAACATGTCCATAACTGGTAGGGTTACCCCACTTCCTTGACCCTATACCTGGAGTGGCACATCCGCAGTTTCTATGGTGACCCCTTCCTAAAGCATGCATCATGGATCACGTGTCCAGAGTCTCCAGGTAGAGCACCCTCCGCTAAACCTGCACTTTGAATCACACATCCACAGTCCTCAGAGTGACTTCACTTCCCAGATGAATGAAAGGCATGAACGCAGAGTGCTTTTTCAGACATCTGTCTATCAGCAACTGTCTAGATTCTAAGATGTGAGAACTCCAGTTTTACAAGAGGCCCTAATTTCCAAGGTCATAGGCAGTATATTTCCCTGTATTTTCTGAGCCTTGTGAATCCATTCCTAGCTTATATTGGGTATGCCCCTGAGGAAAAAGGCTTGGGGAATTGTCTAAGAGTGCTGAATGCCGTACTGTTGTTACCTTGATTAGTTGACATTCTAATGGTAATAATCCTGCAGCAAGGAGTCGCAAGATGCCTGCTTACACAAGAAATCGAAAAGGTTTTTTGACCAAACCTATTGATGTCATAGGAGAAGGCAATGGCACCCCACTCCAGTACTCTTGCCTGTAAAATCCCACGGATGGAGGAGCCTGGTAGGCTGCAGTCCATGGGGTCACTAAGAGTCGGACATGACTGAATGAATTCACTTTCTCTTTTCACTTTCATGCATTGGAGAAGGAAATGGCAACCCACTCCAGTGTTCTTGCCTGGAGAATCCCAAGGACGGGGAAGCCTGGTGGTGGGCTGCCGTCTATGGGGTAACACAGAGTCGGGCATGACTGAAGTGACTTAGCATAGCAGAGCTTAGCATAGCATAGCATTGATGTCATAAGTAGGAAAACATCATTTGAATGGATTATTAGGCAGCTGCCAGCCCTCACCGTTTTAGCACCAACAGAGAGAAAATGCTAATTTTGCCAACAAGGTTCAATAACCAGGTTGACACTCAGTATGTGTCTCTGTGGTATTCAAGAATTTTCCAAACAGACCTAGGATCACTGGATCTCTCCTACAGAGATAACGTGATGGAAATTTACTCTGAAGGGTGAGTCTTGAGGTGAGTACTTCTCCAAGGCCACAGCTGGGAGGCCTCACACCAAGGTAACAGAAGTGGAGCCCAGAACCAAAGTCAACTATGAATCTGACTGAAACCCTTTGCGACTGTTCCCAAAAGCCCCTGATCATCATGAACAAGCTTCCTGATTCCCTACCAGGCAAAGATGCCCACTCCAGTAAACACCCTATGGTGCTCCAACCATTCACCTAACATCAACCTTCCAGCAGTAATTTTCTTTGTCTTGAAGCCACAAAAGCTGTCGACTTTCCTTATTCTGTACGCAGGTTGGCGTGCTGCACTCACAGTGCCCACTTTATCTCCGCTCTTTGTTCTTAATAAAAACTCACTCCCTTCTGAGACACTCTATGTCTGGAAATTCTTTCCAACTCGTACTCAGAATTTTTGAACGAGTCTCTCATCACCAGGGCTGCTTTTCTGGATCACACTCACCATTTGTTTTACACTTCCAACTCAGAGCACAAAGGCCCTCTCAGCCTGGTCCTTCCCTCTCACGTTCCACTGTTCCTGGGCAGGCTGTCTTATGTGTACTGGAGAGGCCTCTGTAGTGTCATGAGGAAGAAACAAGAGGGACCCATGAAGTCTCCCACACCAGCAGAGCAACAAGTACACCGAAACTGACCTCTTCACTGTAGATGGGCCTGGGGGTGTTTCAGGGGAAGTCCCCCAAATTGTCCTTGTTCTCATCTAACCCCAGCACTGTCCACGTGAGAGTCACTAAGCTACTCTGCGATGACTGCACAGAGATGATACTTGTTCACTCGCACCTCCCAGGAACAAGGGATTCTTATGGACAGACACCTCCCAGGAAAGTGGGTTCAGCTGGACAGTTATGCAACAGGGTTCAGCATCCAGGAACAGTCCACAAACTTCTCATTGCAGAGCACCCCCAGCCCCTCTGTTGGACCGATCTGATTTTGAGCCTCTCGGAGCAGGATCTGAGGTAACAAACAGCAGCTTCTTGACAGGTCTGTGACCCTGGGCTTCACTGTGTGCAGCCTCCTTCCAGCAGGTTTTCCAGAGGCTTCCATTGCACCTGGGCACTGAGCCTGTCTCCACACACCACCCCTCCTGTCCCTGACCCCTGGGACTCTCTCATTAGAAAAAGTTCTTCCTGAAATTCTCTCCCAATTTTGGGCCAGATAAAATGATTAGAATACAAGTAAGAGCTGCAGCTCCCTATCCATCCTTACCCTCAGGACCCACAGAAGTTCCTAGAACCTTGACAAGCACAATGAGACCCATTTTCTAAAAGCATAAGCCCATACGGAAAATGATTGCCTGACCTGGCTGTCTTGCCCTTTACAGGGGTGTGTGGGTTGAAACCCACTCAAACCCACTCAAGTGCTTGCAGATGTACGTGATGCCATCTTTTCTGCTGAGACATTGCAGAGCCCGTTTGGTGAGTGAGAGTGAGGGGCCATGGCATTTCAGGGGATCTGGTCTTTGTGGGGCTCTGCTGAACGTTCTTCAGGAGGTGCTAGGCTGTCATTTTCTAAGGATGGGCTGTGTCTCCTGCTCCTGCTGTTGGAAATTGTTTCAGGCAGAGGTGAGGAAGCATGAAAACAGGCAGTGGGAGCAGGACAGGAGGAGTAACTCAGGTAGGAAAGTGGAAAGCTTTCAGAAGATCACCCAGGACAGGACCATCCTGCCTGACCTACAGGAGCCAACTCGGTAAGCATGCTGTCACTGGAGGGGTTCCATTCATTTTCTCTACCTGTGAGGTCTTTGCACATATTCAGGTGTCTACCTGAAAAGTGTGGATGAGGTTCAGGAGTGTCTAGCCAGGGGGTCAGCCAGCGTTTACTTAGAGATGACTCTGTGGGGTTCTCCCAGCTACACACTGAAGACCCTTGTTGGGAGGTATGGGGGTAGGGAGTGTGGAAGGGCTGCTGGCTTCACATGCATAAGTCCCCACCGCTGACCATTTTCAGAACTGCTCATCCCTGGAGTAAGCATCCTAACTGGGTTTTCACCTGTGTAACTAGTGACTTCTGTATTAGCAATATGAACAGTGATAAGAAAATATCCTCCGTCAGGACTAAGATGTTACACCACATGTACCAGTGTAAGAACCTGAGGAGGTGTGTGCAGCCAGTACCCCTAGGGACAGGCTTCAGACTTGGCACCTCAACAACTCTGACATCCAGCTACTGCTTTAGCATTGCTGAGGGCCCAGTGCTGACTCTAAGGTTCTGTAATTCACCTTCCATTTGCCTTTAGTGATACCCACACTTCTAGGATTCTAAAGATCAGGGTCTGTGTGGCTGCTCTGTGGGTTCTCTAACAAATGATCACAAGCTGGGAGGGTTTAAAAAAAAAAAACCAGAAATTTATCCTCCCCCAATCCTGGAGACCAGACACCTGAGATCACCAATCACAGGGCTGAGGTCCCTCCAGAGACTTCAGGATAGGGTCCTTCTTGCCTTTTCCAGCTTCAGGGGCTCCAGGGGTCCCTGGGCCTGTTTTCCCCTCCCTCCTATCTCTCCCTCTGCCTTTAAAAGGTTTCTCCTCTGTGTCCTCTTTTGTCTCTTTGAAGGACTCTGGCAGTTGGATTGAAAGTCACCCAAACCCTAGATTACCTTACCTTGATATCCTTAACTACATCTACTAAGACCCTTTTCCCAGATACGGCACTGTTCTGCGGGGACACATCTTTGGTGGCCACCATTCACCTCATTCTCTGTGTATCAAATAATCCTCATTTTAGGAGATCACCACAGGCTCATATAGATGGACACACACACATGGAATCTAGATAGAATGAGGCCCTTGGAGTCACCTGGAATGGATGCAGGCCTGGCTTCATTAGGCGAGGGAAATCACAGGGAGAAGAGGGGCATGCCTTATTAAGGCTTCAAAAAGCCCATGTTGGGGTGGAATGTGAGATGCACCCTGGTGGCAGGGAGCTTTGTCAGGGCCTGATG